>ML432158.1:40149-92258 GCA_005239525.1 Nicotiana knightiana | reverse complement strand
TTCACCTACACATGAAATAAACTCCATTAAGCACATAACAAGTGTAATTTTATCATTAATGCGCATAAAATGTAAGGTATATCACATGTTAAACTATGCAATTTAGTCTCGCATCAAGAACCAACCCGGGAATGTTATAAGAATTAAATGAAAGTGACCAGCGACGCTTACGTACAGAAAAAGATACAATGATTCGAGTGAAGCGGCGGCAAAATATTCCCGCCATAAATGAGTATCCACTTACCAAATATTAATTGATAAATATATGGTAAGTGGGGGGACTATCTATATTGGTAAAAAAGAGCTTCACATGTGTAATAAATCTTGATGACTCAGCAATCTACATGGAGCAATGAAGACACGATAGCTGGACGAGACTCTATGAAGAGGTATGACGCAAGGAGGCACGGCAAATCACACCCACGGGTTGATTAGATACGTAAACCTGCTTGAGAAGATGAAAAGACACGGTCAAAATGTATCTAGCAGAATAAAGGGCAGATTCAGAGATCTTCAAATTAGTGATCCATACATTACACAACATTCACGCAACAGTTACAGTTGCTCATTGTAACGTTACATTAATGTCATAATTAGTCATTAATGCGCAATCTCTGAAAAGGACAGACATTATATTAGGAAATTCCCTATATAAGGGAGTAAAATATAACCTATAAAGGGATATCGAACTACTATTGCAATACACTTTACTTTTCGTGCATCTCATTAATTTTTAATTACTTACAATAATCAGTCATGCCTTGGTTATCAAAAACTCGTGTTCATCCTAAAAATAGCTTTGGTCAAAGGATCTAATTCTTTGGTTAAATAGCCCCCGCATTTTTCAGTCCGAAATGCATCTCTCTGTAGCAGTATGTTCCTTGGTGGGTGATTAAGGTTGTCTTCTCCTGGTCCTCCTCTTCCATGAGGATTTGATTATAGCCCGAGTACGCATCTAATAAGCTCAAAAATTCATGCTCGGTCGTTGTGTCAATGAGCTGGTCGATATGAGGTAGCGGGAATGAATCTTTTCAACATGCTTTGTTTAAATTTGTAGTATATGCAGATCCGCCACTTTACGTTATTCTTTTTCACCATGAACACATTTGCGACCCATTGGGGGTATTTTGATTCCCTGATGGAGCTGTTTTCCAACAATTTTCTTACTTGCTCGCGGACTGCATCATTTATTGCAGAATTGGACTTCCACCTAACCTGTCTTACCGGGGTTAGAATGGGTCGACATTCAACTTGTGTGTTGCGACCTCCTTCGGGATACCTGGCATGTCTGCATGGGAAAAAACAAATAAGTCTGCGTTATCAGTTAAGGATTGCCAGAATTTACCTGTTCTGAAGCTTGCATCCAATGTAGGCTTTCTTGTTGTGGTCGTTATCATCAATTTGGACGGGGTAGAGGTATTCTAGGGTTGATCCCGTGGCCTCTATTATTTTGGGATCTCTGATGACGCCCGCTCTTTCATCACAGCTCGACCTCGACCTTGTTAATTGTTATGCATCTTTTGCTTTGCCCTTCATTTGGTGGGTATATGTGCAATCCTGGGTGATAAGATAGCATTCTCGAGATGTGCGTTGTTCTCCTTGTATGCTAAACACACTCTATAGGGTAGGAAATTTGATAACTTGGTATAAGTTGGAGGGGATGGCCTTCACGGCGTGTATCCAGGGTCGACCTATTATGGCGTTGTATGCCATATCCCGGTCCATGATATGGAATGTGTTTTCCAGGGTGATGCCTCTAGCCAGGAAGGGGAGCGTGATTTCCCCGAGCGTTCGTTCAACTGCATTGTTAAAACCTTTTAGTGTGATGCAGAGCGACACTATTTTATCCTTGAATTTCATTTGTATAAGTACTCGAGGGTGGATAATGCACGCGCCGCTCCCATCGTCCATCATAATGTGTGTTACATCTGTTTCTAAAATTCTTGAAGTAATAACAAGGGCATCATAGTGAGGGAAAACCAAACTGTGGGTATCTGAACTATCAAAGATGATACTTTCTTCGAGTTTGTCATACAGTTTATGAGTGATCGATCGTTCGAGTTTGTGGGTTATGGTGAATTTTATGTTGTTGATCGAGGTATCGTCGCCTCCTCTGATATTCGTTTGAATGGTGTGAGTCAGTGAGGATTGTTTCAGTGGTCCCTGGTGTTGTTCATGTCCTCGAGCGAAGTTGGTCCTCCCTCGGTCACTCAGTAATTCTTTGACCTCCTGGTGAAGCATGTTCACAACCTCCTGCCTTAGAGCGATGCAATCCTCAGTTTTGTGACCTCTCTCTTGGTGGAATTCACAGAGGGCGTTTGACTTCCTGGTGCTTGGGTCTGACCTCATCTCTTGTGTCCGCTTCACTTTGGTCCGAGCTTCTCCAACGTGTAGACTATTTCTGAAGGTGAGACACAAAAATTGTGAGCAGGTAGTAAAGAGGGCATACCTCTCTCGTTCTAGTGAGTCCTTGTCCTTGGACGAGATGGGCCTTCTTCGTGACGGGAGAGGGACATGATGGCGCTTGGTTGATTCCTTTCTCGATTGGGTCACGGAGCTGCAAGATCCCTCCTGGCATCGTTTATTCTATCCTTCCTGGATTCGACTTGTACCGAGGTCAACCGATGGGTTAGCCCATTCAAGCCGTCTTAGTCACCACGGACCTCATCACAGTAGGCATTGTATTTTATTCCAAGTGGTTGGAGAGTATTTCATAAGCCGATTTAATAATTTTTTGGTCGCCCTTGAACCGTTCCTGTTCAGCCTATTTTGGAAAGCTGTTACATCTATGCCTTCTGATAAATTTGGTAAAGTCATCCTTACTCAGTTGAAACGGGCAAGGAAGTTCCTCAATCCTTCTCCGAGCGATTATTTGATGGAAAATATATCGTTCACTCTTGCCTCTGCTTTTTTGCCCCCAGCATGGGCTATTACAAACTTGTCGGCCATTTCTTTAAATGTTTCGATGGAGCGCACGGGAAGTTGTGTGTACCAAGTTAATGCTCCTCCGGAGAGGGTCTCACCAAACTTTTTCAACAAGATGGAGGATTCTTGCTCTTTGGCGAGATCAATGCCCTTTACCGCCGTGACATAGTGAGTCACATGATCCTTGGTGTCAGTCGTACCGTCGTATATCTTCAGATAAGGAAGCGTCTTGAAGGTCTTGGGTATGCATACGGGGCAGCTTCATCACTGTAGGGTTGTTCAACGAACCGACCAGCATCTCTTTTCGACAAACATTTTGGGGCACCCGGTATTTTGTCAACTCTTTCTTGGTGCTCTCTGATCTCGGCCAAATCCGCACCACTATTAAGTAGCGAGGCGGTCGATGCAATAATAAACCCAACAAAGGTTGGGATCGAATCCACAGGGAATTAACAAATGGGATTAGGTTTATATCTAGGTTAATTGCAAGTTTTTGCTCTAAGCCTACAAACTTGGTTGGTGTTATACCTCTATTTTACTCTATTGATTGCAATTAATAAAACTAAGGACAATATTTTGGTTTTGGGTTTTTCAAATGACTAAAGGGACTAGGGTCGTGACTTTTACCTAGGTGGTTATCTATCGGAATGTAAATTCTAGGGCAGGCTTGATTAGTTGGGTTTGTAATATAGCTATCACACCCGAGTACTCACTTTATACCTCTCGGTAGTTTGAGTGATTTTGCCCAATTTGGCTTTCTCAAGTCCAAATGGGTATTTGTACAAAACAAGTGATATTATCTCAAGTCGGGTATTACTATCTCTAGGTTTAAACCTTTAATTGGGGTTACCAATTTTTTAAGTTCACCCCAATTACTTGTTAGCCAAAGTTTTCTAGACTTAGTCCCTCTTTCTCAAGTAGAGACTAAGTCATTTAGGCATGAATCAATATTTGCAACCATTAATTCTTTAGTTCAAGCAAGAACTAGGCTAAATATCACTAACCCAATCACAATCAAGCTTTATATCAAACACCCATTAAATACCCACACTAGGGTTGGGCTACAACCCTAGCTAAAGATTTAGCTACTCATGAAAATTGCAGAAATTAAAGAAGAATTGAAGATAGAATCCATAATATTTGATTATGGGATGAAAATCTAGTGTTTAGATACAAATCTAGTTCAAAATTTCCAAAAGCAGTAAAGAAAAATGAAACAGGTGCTCCTCTAAAACATAACTTAACCTAAAAATGACAAATATTTCTATTTATACTAAGCTGAAAATATCTGACAACAATGTCCTTGTGGAGGTTATGCGGCCGCATAATTCTGAGTGCGGTAGCACACTTGCCTCTACGGCCGCATAATTATAGTGTGGTCCCGCATTCCTTGAACTGGAGCTCTGGATTTTGCTGGACTTCTGCAGACCGCACAATTCTGAGTGCGGCGCATAAAAATGATGCGGTCCGCACTTCTTGACTTTGGCTTGAACCCAATCTTTGATTCTTGACTCCTGTGGACTACACAATAGTGGGTGCAACCTCACTTGACATCCTGCAGCCGCACAATTTGGTGTGGTCTGCACTCCTTCAGCTTGCCCAAATATCAACTCTCTGAATCTCGTCTATTGCGGTCCGCATAATAGTGAGTGCGGCCACAAGTAAACTTCTATGGCCGCACGATATTTGTGCGGTCCACATCTCGTCTATCAGGATCTGAACCTTTCTTCTGCGGCCGCACTAGAATTATGTGGTCCGCACAGTTGACCTTTTTGCCCTGTTTTGGTTCTTGTTCACTTTTGACTCCTTTATGAGTTGATTTTGATTTCTTTGGCTCACATTGCAACATTCCTGTAAGAAAACACATTTCATTAGTTTTCGGGAATACCTTTAAGTATATTTGACCTAAAACACAAGTAAAAGAGAGAAAATAAGTAGTCAAAATCCCTACTTATCACTCTCTCATTTGGTCCCAAAGCATTTTGTTCTAATTTTCCATTTCTTCTATCTTCTGCATAATGGATGTGAGGGCTGTGAGTGATACCTGTTACTGGAGGGAAAGGGCCGTGTTGCTCGGCTGTTACTAGTGTAATGCAAGTCCTTGCATTTTCTCTAACTACCTCTTGGGCGGGCTTGTCAAGGATGTTGGTCAGTGTGTTTGTCATCCAAGCCTCAAGCAGTTTCTTCACTACTGGTGGTGTCTCTTCTGCTGTGGATGTGGAAGCTTCTTTATCGTGGAATGTCGTGGTACTGCCGTGATGAATGGGCGACCCATTTTGCCTTGGAGAGGTGTTAGGCGTTATATCTTTGCCTTCCGTTTCAGAAACCTCTTTGATGGTGTTCAAGAGGTTTGTAGTGAAATCGGTCACTGCCTTCATTCTTTCTTCTCCCTTACCTGCCATGTCAGTTGTGTGTACAAGGAAATAGGGGTTTTGCTTCTTCTTTTTTTGTGAACTGTGCCAGTTATAGATCTAGAAGGAACTAAGAATTTAACTAGGCGATCCCCACAGACGTTGCCAAATTGTTTGACCGAAAAGTGTAAATCTTTCATTAAACTAATTAATTTTATGTGATAAGGGGTTAAACCTAGCTAATAATAATAACCTCATATCTATAATCAATTAACACAAATAATGAGAACAACGTTGATGAGAGATTAAATGATGTGTGCATTTTATATTCCAAACGATTTAAGTAATGAGAGACAAAGATCAAGTAGTAAATAACAATAAATGGCATTAATGTAAATAGAGATAATAATTCGCCCAATATTGAAAGAGGTGGATGATTCTCCTTTCTAATAGTGATGAATGACAAACAAATCCTAGAATGTTAGATATATTCTCGGATCAGGTGGAAATGTATTGAATAATGGATGATAGAATCTTAATGAAAAGACAATATTTGTATCCTTTCTAGAGAGAGATTCTTCTTCTCAAAAAGTGTTCTTATCAAATGGATCTTACATGCCTTTCACCTTATCTCTTTTTCTATTTATATGGGACATACCCCTAGTTAACCCTAAAAGTACAAGTACATAGAATATTCAATGAGATATTCTCTAAAGATCTTATTACAAAACTAGTTTTTACTACTGCTCTTGATACTTGACCTGACTGCTCGGCTATGACCCTCATTGTTTACTAGTCGACCTCGGCCAAATTACTTTTTGTAATACCACTTCATATTAAATCTCCTTAAGGCAGATTTTGACCCATACAGTAAAATTACGTATATTTAGATAAATTTTAACGTACGGATAAATTGAAGTCAAATCAGAGGTTAAGTTGATAAATAGCTATTTATTTTGTTTAAAGTCAGGCTACTTGTTTTCCCAATAAAAATACAGGCTTTTTTCACTTTTCGCCTGTTCCAGAAAGTATTTGTATTCAATAGCCGAAAAAGTATATAAAATTTATATAATTCTTGTATATAACATACAAAATATTTATATATATATACGAAAAATATACATTTTTATGGTTATTATTTTGAGAGCGGCTATACAGTGTTATTTTTCCTAAAAATTCAAGCCCAAGGTACTACTTTTATTTTTCCTCGCACATTTTTCCTTCAACATTGTCGTGCCTCCTCTTTTCCCACGGAGATCGGGTTCATGACATTCGGTTGAGACAACTCTTTCCTTTTGGGAAAGGGGTTTATGTTTTTGAGAGTCGCCACCTAACGAGTGTTAAAGGTGCGTTAGGACACCAAAGGGGTTCATTTACAACTACGTTGTTAACTAGAGATAGGGTAAGGGCTTGAAAAATAAAGGGGTTTTAAGAGAGAACAAGTGAAAACCTCAGAATAAACATAGATCTATCACAGATCTACGAAGATCGGCAGATCTTAGAACTAGGGTTTCCAGAGAAAACCCAAAAGAGAAGAGAGACTTAGATATTACCAGCGTTTGACTGTAAAATGCAAAGGCCTTACTCGAACGGTCATAGGAGGCCGAAAAACATGGCATGAGACCGGAGATGGGAGCGTGTTGCCTCAGGGTTTCTTGAAATCCTCCATCGGTGACACAGACATGAAAGGCGGAGCCATAGGGTCGAGGAGAGGTGAGAACCCCATAGTTTTCGGCAAGGGGTTGGCCGGAGAAGGAGAGACAATGCTCAAAAAGAGGGAAGGTTCTAGAGAGTCTAAGAGAGGGAGATAGAGAGACGGGTGAGAAAATGAAATGGGCGAAAATGAAATGAGGGGGTAGTCATTAGGGGGTTATTAATGGTAAGGACGAATCTGGGCCGTTGATTGGAATTAATCAACGGCTTGGATTAAAAAGGGGGATTGGGCCGGGTGCGATTTGAAGACTGGGCTAGACTATTGGGCTGGTTGAATGGGTTACGGTGTCCGGGTAGATTAGGCTAAAATTAGGATTAAAAGTGGCTATTTGTTAAATACCCATTTAAAAATAGATAAATGATTAATAAAAAAGTTTAATAATTATAAAAAATGAAATCGATGCTTAGTAGATGAAATTAAAGTAATTAATTAGTATTTAAAATACAAATGGCTAATTATTTGGTAAAAATGGCATAAAATAGGTAATCGGGCTATAATTGCAAAATTATTGCAATTATAGCCAAATAATGTCAATTTGGCTAATTTGTGAAATAATTAAATCCTAATAAGATCAAAAATGATATATTAAACCAAGGAATATTTTGAAACTATTTGTAATGCAATTTATGATTAGTTATTGGATATAAAAGTACTGGATAAATTAGAAATAAATCAATAAAATGTGAAACAATTATAGAAAAAAAGGAATTATTATAAAAACTGATTTTGAAGTTATATATGCAAGTTAAAAATTATTTGAGAAAAAATTTGGTATCAACAGCTGCCCCTCTTTACCCGGGAAGGATGAATCCCTCTTTACCCGGGAAGGATGAAAGAGTTGTCGGGTAAAGACATGATGACCATTTGACCGAGCGAGGCGGTTTGAAAAGATTTAGGTTGTACCCTAGTTTCTGAGTTGCCTACATAGATAATACAAGCATATATTGTGCGTAATTTAAACATGATGCAAATTCCCGTTTGACCATGAATGATGTCTTCAGACGGTTAAGGGTGACGTCCTCAGACCATGACGTCCTGGGCTATGAATTGCTTGATGCAGGATTCGCAGGCCATGAAAATGATGTTCTCGGGCCATGAGGATGGTGCCTCCGAACCATGATGCCTTTGAATAATGATATGCAGAGGTTGAAAGATATCCTCAGGCCATGGCATGGTGTTCTCGGGCCATTAAAATGGTGCCTCCGAACGATGACACCTATGGATGAGTTGGCGATATTTCATCCCATGCAGATGCAATAGAATGATGCTGATGAGATAGAGCTTAGTCTTATGAATAAAAGGTCAGAGCTTAGCCCGAAAGGAAAGCGAAGTAAATAGTGCTTGAGACAACGGTTAGTCTCGAAAGATAAATTGGAGGCAGATCTTAGCCTCGGAAGGCAGAATGGTAGCCTTATGCAATGCAGATGGAGAAAGTGCTTAGTCTCGGAAGGCAAAATGGTAGCCTTATGCAAAGATACAAATGCATATGGAGATAACGTTTACTCTCGGAAGGCAGAATGGTAGCCTTATGCAATGATGTAGATGGAGATGGAGACAACGTTTAGTCTCGGAAGGCAGAATGGTAGCCTTATGCAAAGATGCAAATGCAGATGGAGACAACGTTTAGTCTCAAAAGGCAGAAAGGTAGCCTTATGCAAAATGTAGATAGAGGTATATCTTAACCTCAGAAGGCAGAATGGTAGCCTTATGCAAAGATGAAAATGCAGATGGAGACAATGTTTATTCTCGGAAGGCATAATGGTAGCCTTATGCAGAGATGCAAATGTAGATGGAGACAACGTTTAGTCTCGGAAGGCAGAATGTTAGACTTATGCAATAATGTAGATGGAGGTAGATCTTAACCTCGGAAGGCAGAATAGTAGCCTTATGCAATGAATAAAATGACAGTAGGAATTCTTAGCTGGTGATGAATTGCGGCATTGTGATTATTGAGAGCATTGTGACTACGGAGCATTGAGGCATGTGCGAACGTCGGCAAGTGCAGTGTTTTGAGAGTCCNAAGAAAGATCGTCAGTTCTATAAACGGGGGGGTTAGTTCGTATCCCCGCTGGCTTTTCTTGACTTGCTGGGCTCGATCTGATGATAATGTCTGTATTATTGGGGTAGCATTGCTAAACAAAGCTATTTCAAAAACAAACATGCATGATTTTGTAAAAGCATAATGTAAAATTAAAAAATAATTTTGGGATGAACCGACGACCGTGACACGGCTCGGGACATTACAACCTCTCCTGCTACGGAATTTTGAGGGTCCTCCTCAAAATTCTGCCCCAGTTTGATGGGTGAATGTCTCTGACTGTTGTTCCTGCAGTAATTGGCTGATCTTGCTTCAGAATTTTAAGGGTCCTCCTCAAAATTCTGCCCCAATTTCCAGTTGCGGGGAAAAATGAAATTTTTATTGAATTGTGACCGAACCCATAGGGATGCCTACGTATCCCCTCTTAAATAGGAATCAGGTCAGGCGTAGTTCAATTTACATCATTGAGAAAGCATAAAGATTACACATAGTAGCGTTTGACTGCATCTGAGTTGATTGTCTTTGGCCAGACTTCTCCGTCCATTTCTGCGAGTATAAGTGCTCATCCTGTCAGTACCCGGTGAACCATGTANAGCTGCCCCAGTGTGAACTGTCTAGGCTTGACTCTCTTGTTGAAGGCTCGGGTCATTCTGTTCTGATAGAGTTGACCATGACAGACTGCTTTCATTCTCTTTCCGTCTATGAGGGCTAGTTGCTCATAACTGCTCTTTTCCCATTCTGCGTCGCTGAGCTCAACTTCTTGTATAATTCTTAGAGATGGAATCTCAACTTCGGCAGGAATAACAGCCTCAGTACCATAAACTAGCATAAATGGCGTTGCCTATGTTGAGGTGCGATATCCCAATAAGGCAAATGATAACTTCTCGTGCCACTGGTTGTTCCCTTCTATCATCTTTCTCAGTATCTTCTTGATGTTTTTGTTGGCGGCTTCTACAGCTCCATTCATCTGAGGTCTGTAAGCTGTGGAATTCTTGTGTTTGATCTTGAAAGCCTCGCACATAGCTTTCATCAAGTCACTGTTGAGATTGGAACCATTGTCGGTGATGATTGACTCAAGAATCCCGAATCGACAAACAATACGGTCGCGGACAAAGTCTGCCACGACTTTCTTAGTCACTGCTTTATACGATGCTGCTTCGGCCCATTTGGTGAAATAGTCAATGGCTACCAGAATGAACCTGTGTCCGTTGGAGGCGGCAGGCTCGATTGGTCCAATAACGTCGATGCCCCCCTAGGCGGTGAACGGCCATGGTGAGCTTGTTGCGTTGAGCTCGTTTGGAGGTATCTTTATCATATATGCGTGTATCTGACAACGGTAGCATTTTCGGACATATTGGATGCAGTCTATTTCCATAGTCATCCAAAAGTAACCAGCTCGGAGTATCTTCTTTGCCAGAACAAAACCGTTCATATGCGGGCCACAGGTCCCAGCATGAATCTCCTCTAGCAGCTTGGATGCTTCCTTTGCATCGACACAACGTAATAATCCCAAATCGGGAGTCCTCCTATATAGGATTCCTCCGTTGTGAATGAAGTTGTTGAATAGTCTTCGAAGTGTGCATTTTTGCGTGGTATTCGCAAGCTCTGGGTAATCTCCGTTTGCCAAATACTCCTTGATGTCATGAAACCAAGGATTTCCGTCTGCTTCCTCTTCAACATGGGCACAATAAGCTGGCTGATTATGGATATTTACGGGAATAGGATCAATGAAATTCTTGTCCGGGTGTTGGATCATTGAGGACAAAGTAGCCAATGCATCGGCAAAATCACTCTGGATTCTGGGGGCATGCCGAAATTCTATCTTCATGAATCTCTTTCTTAATTCCTGTACGTGGTGCAAATACGACAGTATCTTGGAATTCTTGGTAGCCCACTCTTCTTATACCTGATGTACTAGCAAATCTGAGACACCAATCACTAACAGCTCCTAAACGTTCATGTAAATGGCCATGTTGAGTCCTAAGATACAGGCTTCATACTCTGCCATATTGTTGGTGCAGGTGAATCTGAGTTTGGAAGATACCGGATAATGCTGACCGGTTTCTGATATTAGGACTGCTCCAATGCCAATTCCCTTGAAGTTTGCTGCTCCATCGAACAACATTCTCCAACCGTCATAGGATTCTACAATGTTTTCTCCGATGAATGATACCTCTTCATCAGGAAAATACATTTTCAGAGGTTCGTATTCTCCATCTACAGGGTTCTCAGCAAGATGGTCTGCCAGTGCTTGTCCCTTGACTGCTTTCTGAGTCACATAGATAATATCGAACTCACTCAGCAGGATTTGCGACTTGGCTAGCTTGCCAATGGGCATGGGCTTCTGAAAGATGTACTTCAATGGATCCATTCTCGATATGAGATACGTTATGTAAGCACAGAAGTAATGCCTCAGCTTCTGAGCTACCCAAGTCAAATCATAACAAGTGCATTCCAATAGAGAATATCTAGCCTCATACAGAGTGAACTTCTTGCTGAGATAATAAATGGCTTGCTCCTTTCTTTATGTTTCATCGTGCTGCCCATAACGCAGCCGAAAGCTCCATCTAACACTGCAAGGTAGAGTAACAGAGGTCTACCTGGCTCAGGCGGTACCAAGACTGGTGGTGTTGACAGGTATGCCTTGATTTTGTCGAAAGCCTTTTGACAATCATCAGTCCACTTTATTGCGGCGTCCTTCTTCAGCATCTTGAAGATCGGCTCACAGATAACTGTAGACTGTGCTATGAATCGACTGATGTAATTAAGTCTCCCCAAGAAACTCATCACATCTTTCTTGTTCCTTGGCGGTGGTAGTTCTTGAATGGCTTTGTTATTTGACGGATCCAATTCTATCCCTTGGCGGCTGACAATGAACCCGAGCAACTTTCCAGCAGGAACCCCGAATGCACTTCGCGGGGTTCAGCTTCAGATTGTATTTCCGCAACCTTTTGAAGAACTTACTCAAATCTTCTATGTGGTCAGTGGCTTTCCTAGAGTTGATAATAACATCATCCACATATACCTCGATCTCCTTGTGAATCATGTCATGGAAGATAGTGGTCATAGCCCTCATGTAGGTGGCCCCTGCATTCTTCAGGCCGAATGACATCATCTTGTAACAATACACTCCCCACGTCGTAATGAAAGATGTTTTCTCAGCATCTTCCTCATCCATCCAGATCTGATGATAACCAGCGAAGCAATCCATGAATGATTGTAGTTCATGCTTGGTGCAATTGTCAATCAGGATATGTATATTTGGCAAAAGGAAGTCGTCTTTCGGACTAGCCCGGTTGAGATCCCGATAGTCGACACAGACTCTGACCTTCCCATCCTTCTTTGGTAAAGGCACAATGTTGGCTAACCATGTCGGGTACTCAACTACACTGAGAACCTTGGCGTTGATCTGATTGGTGACTTCTTTTTTGATTTTCAAACTCATGTCGGGTTTGAACTTCCTGAGCTTTTGTTTTACCGGTCGACACATTGGATTGGTTGGAAATTTGTGAACCACAATAGACGTATTTAGACCAGTCATGTCATCGTACGACCATGCGAATATGTCCTCAAACTCTTTTAGAAATTTTGCATATTCTTTCTTTTCTGATAGCGACAAATGAATGATGATTCGTGTTTTCTTGGTGTTTTCTGAATCTCCCAGGTTGATGATTTCAGTCTCATCCAGGTTGGACTTAGGTCTGTTCTCAAAATTCTCGACTTCTTTGACAATCTCGTCAGGTATGTCATCTTCTTCTGAATCCATGTTCGTTTGTTGTGTTGTCTCGTTGTATGTCACAGTCATCGGTTCATCAAGACAGGTAATAGTAATGTTGTATAGGTAAAGTAATGAGAGAAAAATGATAGCAATAAATATTGATTCATAAGAAAAATTTAAAAATGCTTTTGATAAATTGAACGATTGTTTTGAACATTGAAGATCTTATTGCAGGAATTAAAATGCGAAAAAGAAATCATTTTGTAAAGAAAAACAATGAATAACGCTTGTTTTCGCCTTGCTACCCCGAGGCTCGTCAGGCTTTGGTTGTCCTGACAGTCCAATTCTTGAGGTACGTCCCTCTGCTCACAGCCTGTATGGAAGGGCCTTCCTCCCCCCCCCCCTCCTCGAGAATAACACAATAGTCCATATAACTATCCTCCAGAAACAAGTTCCTCATTGCTGCAAGTGCTTTTTCTTCGTCTGATCCATAAATAACGTCGGCCTTTTGGAAGGTCTGCTTCAGATGCGGTATTGGTTGCTCCAAAGGGTAATAAGGTGCCATAGTGGCGACCAGTTTTTGAATTCTTCCCAAGTGTATTCGTATCCCAAACCGAAAGTGGTGCCGTGCTTCTTGAGTTTGATAGGTTTGGAGATCCCCTGAAGGTTCTTGCTGAGCCCTTTACCTGCTCTTACCCTCGCCAATTCGTCATACTTCCAATCTTGCTATCCCACCATTTGTCTTTGCCGATAGCGTTGACCCGTTTAATGTGATGGTAAGTTTCTCCACCCAGCTTCCTTCTTCCTTCAATCACCGGAATAGTCTGGCGACTGTAAATGGGGTTGCTACTATCGCCATGAATAATCACTTGTTGTTGGTTCCACTCGAACTTCACAGCCTGGTGTAATGTTGATGCTACGGCCCCAGTAGCATGGATCCAGGGTCTCCCTAGTAATAGGTTGTAGGACGCTGGCACATCTATCACGTGGAAGTCAACCTCGAACTAGGTTGGTCCAATTTTCAAGCATAGGATTATCTCACCAATGGTGGACCTTTGAGATCCATCGAAAGCTTTCACATTGATTGATCCATCCTTTATCTCATGCAGCCCCTTACACAATTTCTTGAGTGTTATCAACGGACAGATGTTAAGACTAGATCCTCCATCGATCAGGATTCTGGTGATGAAATAATCTTCGCATTGCACAGTGATGTGCAGTGCTTTGTTATGGCCTGACCCTTCAGGAGGCAGCTCGTCCTCATGGAAACTGATCTTGTGTCTTTCTAGCATTTGGCCTACCATATTGGTCATTTCCCCGCTAGTGATGTTGTTCGGCACATAGGCTTCGCTCGTTTCGAAATTCTGCAGCAAAAAGAGGATGGATATTTGCGCTGACGTCTTGTTCAGCTGGTCGATGATCGAATACTCCTTGGACTGTACTTTCCTCCAAAGGTCGTCCGGACCTGTCTCGATAATGGGAGGCCGATTGGAAGCCTGCCTGCTAGATTCAGCCAGATGTTCAGGGGTATAGACTCTACTGGTTCTTGTCATACCCTGCGTTGCAACAGCTTCTTCAGTCTCGACTTTGCCTTTCCTTCTCGCCTTGGCTGTATAGTCCCATTGTACATCATTTGTATAGAAGGGTGGAATGGTCGACATCGCCACTGGAATTGGTGCGACTATCCTTACTTCAAGTGGAACATGTGCCTTGGGTGGCAAGACTGCAACCTCAAATGGTGCGGGTGCATTTTCTGGAGACACGAACTCAACTTCAATCGATACTAGTGTATTTGCAGGTGACGATGCTTCAAACTCAAGAGGCATGGACATATTTACCTCAGCATCCTCAGACGGTTGAATCTAGACTATGATCGGGTTGAGAGTGACTGCAGGTTTCTTTGGATCATCGCCTTTGCGATCAACCCGATTGATCCATCGGGGTCCCAATCATATTCTATTTCAATCAAGTGGATGCCTTCACCCTCATGGTCCGGAAGAGGATTGTTGCGGACATTTGGAGCGGATTCCTTTGCCACGATGACCTTGTTGTCAATCAGGGATTGTATCTTGTCCTTCAAAGATAGGCATTCATCGATGGTGTGCCCCTTCATGCCGGAGTGGTATGCATAGGACTTCTTTGGGCTGACCCACTGAGAAGGATTCTTAGGGGTTATAGTAGGGATGGGGGTGACATAACCAGCAGCTTTGAGCTTCTCTCACAGCTGGTCGATGGGTTCAGCAATGGCGTTATACTATTTTGGAGGTCTGTGATCAAAATTAGGACGAGGTCTAGAGAAGTTTTGACGGGTAGGGGGTGATTGGTAATGAGATGGTTGGGAATTGTAAGTGTGGTAGACATGAGCGGGTTGTTATTATCTGGGTGAAGAAGGTTGATATGTCGGTGGTGGAGGTGATTGATAAGTTGGTGGTGGAGGTGATTGATAAGTGGGTGGTGGAGTTTGGTATGAGGGTGAGGGTGCTTGGTAATTTGGGGTTGGTTGATATGTGAGTGGAGGTGTTGGGTAAGTTTGGTATTTGAGTGGGGATTTGGTTCTTTGTGCAACCATCACGGCTCCCGCGTCACTTTTGTTAGACACACCACCGACTGCAAAGCCTTGTTTGTAGCTTGCAAGGCTTCAAAATTTGTGACCATACCGCTCTTGATACCTTCTTCAATCCGTTCACCTAATTTGATAATGTCGGAGAACTTTTGATTCTCAATCATCATCAACCGTTCATAGTATTGCGGGTCTTGGGCCCTGACAAAGAACTTGTTCATCTGCTACTCTTCTAAGGCAGGTCTGACTTTGGCAGCTTCGGACCTCCAACGAGTAGCGTACTCGCGAAATGTCTCTATGGGCTTCTTTTTCAAATTCTGAATATAGAACATGTCTGGTGTGTTCTCTGTGTTGAACCTGAATCTGTCCATAAAGTCAGATGCCATGCTCACCCAATTCGACCATTTCTTTGGATCTTGGCTGATGTACCAAGACAACGCATCTCCTTTCAAGCTCCTCATGAACAGCTTCATGCGGATCCTTTCATCCTTCCCTACTCCAACCAGCTTGTCACAATAAGTTCTCAGATGGACCCTTGGATCACCTGTACCATCAAACATTTCAAACTTAGGAGGTTTGTATCCCTCGGGCAGTTCGACATCGGGCCGTATGCAGAGGTCTTCATAATTCAACCCTTCGAGTCCCTTGATTCCCTCGATGCCTTGAACCCGCCTGGTCAGCTTCCTAAGTTCCTCGACGAAGTTCTTGATAAGCAGGTCCTTTTCGTCAGACTCAGGTGTGCATGTGATAGCGGGAGTGGAGTGTGGCATGGTCTCCACGTAGATGGGATTGTTATGGTGGTCTGGCGCATGAGTGTTGAAATGGTCATTTGTGGAGTTCTGAGGTCTGGGATAAGTAGCAGAGTGTTATTTGGAGTGTGGCAGGCGTTGCATTGCGCTGGAAGAGTTTGGTTCTTTGGTGGGGTGTTGTGATAATGAGATGCGGGATGATCTTGCTATTTTGGGATGTTTTGAGTAGGTGTAGGATTATGGATGTTGACGTCTAGGACGTTGAGTGAGAATGACAGGTTTGCCAGATTTCGAACTTGATCAAGCTCTTCTTCAAACTTTGACAACTTCCGTTCCAGCTGCGAAACAGTTTCATTCTGAATCCGAATACCCTGGCCATCAGTGGCCTCTACCCGTTCAACCACATTCTCATTTCTGTTGTTGCCTCAATCTTACATTTTCTTTTTGCCTTTGTTCTTGCTTTTGGGAGGACTATGAGGAGGATAGGGTGGAGGGCCCCTGGATCTTGTAAGATAGGATGATGATTCCAGAGTGCACGAACTAACCTTTGGGGAGGGGAAAATGAATAAAGAAAGAGGAAAACAAAAAAAAAGGTAGTCAAGTCAGTGAGGATTATGAAAAGTATTGCGGTATTTAAACACATAGTGCGGGAATGTAAAACGCATCCTAATTTGGGGACCTCTTTTGTGCACGAGGTAGGCCTAGCGACAAATTGATTTGGAGAACTTAAGATGCTAAATGCCTCATTTTATTGATAAGAAAATAGACGAATCCCAAAATGACACTAAATAAACAGGAAGTAAAGGTCACTAATGGCCATTGGCCTTATTACATTGATAAAGTAAAAGAAAGACATTCCTATCTACTTGGTCCCAGAAGGACCTTCCCCAGACTCGGCATTCTTTCTTCCCTCGTACAGTTTCCCCAAATCAGGAAGTCCCAGCAACAGGTATGCTCTGGCTAGATGTCCTCCTTCGGTCCCTTCAGCCTTTTGACAGTCTTCAACCCTTTTGAGAAAATTTTTCTCCAGCTCCACTGTGCCTTGCTCCAAATACCCTAACCTTTTGTTGGTGCTGATAGCCATATCTTTCCATTCCTCGATCAGTTTTTTGCTAGACTCATGTATTTCGCGGTGCTCATCCTCAAACTCACGGATCCTCTTGCGCAGCTGGTTGTATTTGACTTGTGCCTCGGCCTTTTCATCTATAACCCTGTGG
Source organism: Nicotiana knightiana (assembly GCA_005239525.1). NCBI lineage: Eukaryota > Viridiplantae > Streptophyta > Magnoliopsida > Solanales > Solanaceae > Nicotiana > Nicotiana knightiana. The sequence goes on along the minus strand of ML432158.1, from coordinate 74,986 downwards.
CCCTGAACGAACCCTGTCTCGCTCGGACCACCCCAATTTTATGCCAACCAACCAGTATAGAAAGGGGTACAACCGTCATGATATTTGTCTAGATCGATGGTGTCCTTCTCCACTACTCTTGTAGTGCCACATGTGCTGGGCTTGGNATATCTTTCCATTCCTCGATCAGTTTCTTGCTAGAATCATGTATTTCGCGGTGCTCATCCTCACACTCATGGATCCTCTTGCGCAACTGGTTGTATTTGACTTGTGCCTCGGCCTTTTCATCTATAACCCCAATTTTCTGCCAACCAACCAGGATAGAAAGGGGTAAAACCGGCATGATATATGTCTGGCACGATGGTGTCCTTCTCCATTACAACCTTGCAGTGCCACATATGATGGGCTTGGTAATTGTGAGGACTATCGTCATTTTGGAAGTCTGCTCGAAGATGGCTCATCTTGTCGACCCTGGGTATGACTTGCTTCCTACCCGCTTGCCTCATAACTCAAAGAGGGACGTAATGGTATGTTCCTCTTAGACCAATTAGTATTAGGAATGGTGCATCTCTGGAACGGGCGATGAACTCCTCTGTCGGAAACCACTCGAACATCCACTGAACTTGTTCTTCAGACAGATTATCATAGAGCTCGACCCATCCTTTGGTGTTCTCAGGCTGAGAAAATATGTCGGGGATGTAATTCATTCACTTCGAATGGTGGAAAGCGATGTGGTCATCCCAAACTCTTCGATAAATTTCTTGTCGGTATTCTCCCTTTTGGAGATATTCCATGAGCCAAAGCTGAAGTAGTAGATTGCAGCCTTCGAAGTGTCTTGCTCCTTGTTGACACTTTTCCAAGGCTCGATATATGCTTCAATGATCATGGGCACAATGCTGAAGTTTTGCCCACCAATTCCTTCCATTAGTGTCTTGGTTACCATGGCCAGTCTAGTGTGGATTCTCTCCTTCTTCATTGGAAACACAATCAGACCCAAGAAGCAAAACATGAAGACGAATACTCTACAATGGATGTGTCCCAAGGATGTGATGGAAAACTCGTCGTGGTAGGTACGGTATGATTTGCTGTGACCGTACCTTTCATACAAGTAGTCAAAAGGGATGTATGACTTCTTTAAGCATACCAGTTTTGCATTCTTCTTCAGACCCATCATTTTGAGGAAACTTTTGCCTGTGCGGTTCTCAGGCATTAGCAACCCCGGGGTTTCCCATACTAGGCCAGCCAGTCCTCTTATTTCCTCCAGCAAAGGTGTCATTTCAATGTCCCAAAAGCGGAACACGGACCTTTCACAATCCTAGAACAGGGTAGCAGCCTATATTATCATGTTGTTAGGCTGGATTTCTAGTAGAGATGGTAGATTGCCCAAGTATTTTCTGACGAGAGTTTTGTCACGAGAATGTAAATCTTCCCACCAACTTAGCAATCTTGGATGGATATTGGAGACCATGCCGAGTCTGGGGACTTCGTGCCTCATTTTTCTACAAGGCAAACAGGTTAGGCCCTTACCCCCACCAGACTCGACTATTTAACATCAACAATTAGCATAAAGCATTTAGTTCTCCAAATAAATGCACAGGACGTGATGATGTCCGTTTGGATTTATGGAACCCAGTGGACTTTTGGATAAGGCAATCTTAAAAGCTATCGTGTGGACCACAATTTAGCCTGGCTAGGTTTGACCATGATGCATGAAACAACATAACGGAGCAAGGTTTCTATGGGATTTTAGACTGGTACCCTTGAGCGGACAACTCAAGGGGGAAAGGCACGGAACCATCGACTGCACCGTTGATCGACTAGTTTTACCGCAAATAAGCCTTTCCGAATTTAGGGGATAATAATATAAGAAGAGCGCAACCACTCATCAAGTGTTGCTATAGTATTTTGTTTGGCACCAGTGGAGTATGAATATTGAGCATGATTATGCAATAATAAATAAGCATTAAAAACATGTTGTCATGTATTTGCACGTTTAGGAAAGTGGTAAATACAACAGTTTATAATTTAAAAGCGGTTACAAAGGAAGGAAAAACATGTCAGTTACTTTTGAAGAAAATAAATGCTTAAAGAAATAGACAAGTAATTTCACATAAGGGAAATGAGAAGAGGTACAAATTCACAAAGAAATTTGAAAATGGTAAAAGCCTGAAAGTCCCCAGCAGAGTCGCCATGTTGTCGCGCCCCCTCTTTCCCTGCGGAGATCGGGTTTGTGACATTTGGTTGAGACAACTCTTTCCTTTTGGGAAAGGAGTTTTTGTTTTTGAGAGTCGCCACCTAACGATTTTTAAGTGTGTGTTAGGACACCAAAGGGGTTCATTTACAACTACGTTGTTAACCGGAGATAGGGTAAGGGCTTGAAATTATCCTAAGGGAAGGTGTTAGGCACCCCTCAGGATCCACAAGTGTTGTTCCCGGCCAAACAACTTTTGCGAATTTGAGCAAGTAGCAAATAGGCAATTAATGTTTAAACAAGTAAAGAGTTTTGAAAGACTCATAGTCTAAGCACACATGTGTCACAAAAGTTTTGAAAATACTTAATATTTGAGCAAGGTTTTTTTGAAATAGTTATGATCTAAACATGCATATAAAGGATAGGGGGGAGTCCTAGGTTGTTTGTCATATGGATCACATCAGTACAATACCAGATAATCACTCCTCAAAGACGGTCATCATATCTAGATCTACCATTTCCCACCTCGTAAAGGTAATTAGAGCGAGTGTTGGTCAACGACCTCTATTACTTGCTGTTACTCGTCCCTTCCTAATAGTCCTTGGAGGAGTTTAGGACTTCTATCCTAGGAGGGAGGTTCTAGGCATACCCTCAGGTTTAAAGGCAAAACACTAAGCGATAAACAAGAAACATATAGGACTGCAATTAAGGGAGATAAATATACAAATAGGAAAAGACTCAAGTACCTCCACAGATAAGGCAAATAAGAAGCATGACTCAAACACAGTTAAAATATTTTGATTCAGATCCTAAAACATGGTATCTAAATGATAATAACAAAGAGGTAGATTTATTGCATAACTCAGAGAGGAAGTCTTAATCAGGCTTGCCTACTGGTTTTAAACATGCTGACAATTGAACACTAATCACAAAGGACAGTTCTGGTTTTATTTTTTTTATGGCTGATTACCTAAGACATGCCTAGCGTGTAGCAGTTATTCAGAATTGATGACAATTTCAGGTCGTTATACCTAATAACATACAGTTCTAGGTGTTACAAGCATTCAGAGACTAATTACCAGTTTGTTAGAACAGGAGGACTGTTTTATAAATCTTTATTTAGACTAAGTGTAGTTAAATGAGTACGATCCTATAACATGATGTCTAATGCAGAATGATGCATATGCAGTTGCTAAAACAGGATCTCTAAATGCACATAGAATCACATCATTATGCATAGTTTCAGGAATAACACAGGTGATAGTTTTTAATCGTTGTTTACCTAGAACAGGATCTCTACGTGTATAGCATGATTGCATATTTGTTAACACATTTGTTATAAGGCGTGATCTAGACTACATTACTCTCAGAATGCATGGACAGAATCAAATGGTAACAGTTTTTGTTGTTATTACTGATCCTGTGAAAAAAAATTCTAAGTGAAGGCAAAGAGTGATGACATGCTGAAAGAAAAGCAGATGTATGAACCTAAGTGACATGGTATCTAAATGCATGGCATACTTGATTCCTAGACATGGTTACTACTGCGCATATAAAAAAAAATAAACCTAGAAAAATATGATATCTATCCACACTTATACTATAGCATGCATATCCCCACCCATTTCTACTAACCAACCCCAGAATCATTTTTACAAATTATTACAAACCTCTGAATATGAATTACATAAGGAAAAGAAGAAGTTAACTATAGGGAGACTTCCATTATAGGCCCACTCAGTCTTTCTTGTGAAATTGTTGACACTCCTATTTGATGATATTATGATTTCTTGAAATGAAATGATAATTGGGCCTCTATATGATTCATTTCATTTTTATACTAGACCTTTCAGTTGAAGTTGTTGAGAAATATACATTTTTAAAAGGGTTTTTTTTAAGTTGATTTTTAAGGCATGATGATTTCATGCACCTATGTTATACTATTGGAAAGTAAGATTGTGCCACTTGTGATTGATGACATTGATTTTATATGTTCTTGCTGCTCATACCTGATTTATTTTCATTACTACTGAGTTGGTGTACTCACATTACTCCCTGCACCTCTGTGTGCAGATTCAGGAGCATATATCGAGCATTAGCCTTTATTCTGCAGCAGAGCCAGATTTGCGGGATATAGAGGTAGCTGTTCAGCGTCCGCAGCATCTCTGTTTTTCCCTCTCTGTTGTATCTAGATTTCATTCGAAGGATTTGTATTATGACAGTATATTATGACTTATTCTTCTAGATGCTCATGACATGTTGGCTCCGGGTTTTGGGGTTGGCAGTATTGTATTATGATGACCTACTTTATTCAGTGGTTTCTGTATATTTATGAAATGCTCAAACTTTTGAAAATTAGATTTTAAAAGAAATTGTGAACGTGTGATATATTGGCTAGCCTAGTTCCACGATAGGCGCCATCACGACCGGCTTAGGATTTGGGTCGTGACACCCCCTTCCCAAAAAAAAAAGAAACCCTATCCATTAATTGGATTTAGATCCACACGTAGACGAGGACATTACTCATTGTTTATGACATGAATTATAAGATAAAGTATTTAACAATGTTCTTTACTCATGCTTTCGCACCTCAACCTCAACATAGATCTGGAAAATTACATTTATAACCTCCTTCGCGTGGATCTTTCATATTTTCTCCCCACACACCAAATAAATATTTTCATAGTCTGGTAGCTACTCCCTCCGTCTCATATTATCTGGCGTGTTTTGCTTTTACAGATTCCTTAAGAAATATTAATTAGGGAAGGGATTTGACTATTCTACCTTTATTTATGTCATAAGATATAATCTCTCTTTATCGAATATTTAATCTATTTATGTGTTATATCCATCTTCAAGATCAATTATTACTAAGGGTAAAAAAGGAAAAAAATAATAAATTTTGTCTTGAACTTTTAAAATGACAAATAATTCGAGACAATTATTTTTAGTAACTACGAGTGTTAATATGAGGCGGAAGGAGTATATAGAGTTAATTATGTTATTAAAATTGTGTTCAAAAATGGAAATCGGAACATCAACACGCCGCATGTTAATTAATTAAGACAAAACAGAAACAAAAATTTATCCAAGCCCACAAGTTGCTTGTTTATTCTTAATAAATTTGATCGTTTCACTGTCGCCCAAGATTTTTTGATTAATTTCTTCACATAATAGAATGAAAACCTATTTTGTGGTGGTGGCAATGCAAATCGAAGAACTTCTGAGAACTCAAGTGGTAAAGCAATTTACACTTGACACTTACATATGTTTGCCTTTTAAAATAGTGTTGTAATGAATAAGAGAGAGGGGAGAGTGTTTTCAAATTTTCGGCAATAGAAAATAAGGTCAAGTCTCTAAATTTATATCCAACAAGATGGATTTGAAATGGTGCAACGGTGCATGTTTGGAAACAGGACAGTGTCTCTTAACGAAAGTATCTGTTTGGTCACAATTTCAAATATGAGCATTCGAAAAATAACCATTAGAAAAATCCACAAATTTTAAACGAGTGCACTAATACTAATTCTGATTTCAAAACCGATCGAGCGACAACGCGAGACTTGCTTTTTTCTCAACTCTCTAAAAGCTAAAAAAGTGCTTCTACATATAAGCACAACAATATTCCTCTTCCTATCTAATGAGGAACAAAAGTTCCTTTGCAAAAAAAAAGTCAGTGAAATTTTATATTTGACTCCATTTTTTGTTCACATCCCAACTAAGGGTGCGTTTGGTATGAAGGAAAATATTTTCGAAAAATATTTTTTAATTTTTCATGTTTGGTTAGTTTAAATGTTTTGGAAAATATTTTCCTTATCATGAGAAGGGAAAATATTTTTTAAAACTCCCTCTCAACCTTCCCTACCCTATTCCCTACCCTCACCAACCACCCCACATCCCCACACCCACCCACCTAACCCCACCCCATGCCCTCTCTCCAAAAAAGGTTTTTTCGTAACCACCCACCTACTACCCTACCCCATCCCGCAAAAAAATTCACTTTTGCAATTTTGCAATTTACTATAGCGAGGCAATTTTGTAAGCAGTTCGTGTGAGATTTAAGAGTGCGATTCTGAAGCTACACGAACCAGATTGAAGAACCATATCCATAAAGAGTTTATGTGTCTTTCTTTATTTCTAGTTCAAATTGTAGTAGGTGATTTGAGTTGTACCTTTCAGCTTTCTTAGAAGCAAATTGTACTAGGTACCTAAGTTGTATCTTTCAAGTTAGAGTTAACTTGATGTAGTCGCAATAGCTTGTGGCGTGTTGCTATAAGGGTTAGAGTTAATCCTTAGGTTTGCAAGAGTTTGTAAACTTTGTTGTTGACTCAGAGTTGTAGTGAAATATTTGGAGAAAATCCTACTGGATAGTAAGTCGTAGTTTTTTCACCTTTTGAGCCGGGTGTTTTCCACATAAAATAATTGTGTTCTTTACTTTCTGTATTTATTATTCTGTAACAGTAGTAGTTGGAACACGTAGAAGAACCAGGTCCTTTTATAATCTATGCACGAGAAAAATTAGATACCACACAAATCACTCCCTCTCTTGTGTGGTATTGAAGTATAAAACATTAATTGACATCAGAGCGGATTATCCTTGAAGTGGCTAACACCTTAGGAAAAGATCAAGATGAGTGCACTACTTGAAAAGTGTAAAGAGCAATCCACCACTAGGTCACCACTATTCAATGATCACTATTATTCTTTGTGGAAGGAAAGGAGAAGAGCTCACTTGTAGATGACTGATGGATGCTTCAAATGTGGTAAAAAGAACCACATGATCAAGAATTGTCCTATGTGGAAAGTCGAGTGGAAAAAGGAGAAATCTGAAAGAAGGAACAGAAAGAAGGAACAGGTTCATGACAAGAAGAACTACAACAAAAGGCAAACCAAGAAGATGGATGTACCCAAGAAGGAAAGGAGCTTGGCACTCAGAATCACTGAAGGATCTGACCTAGAAGAAGATGAAATGGTTGTGATCACAAAGGACTTCAAGAACTACCTAATGAGAGGAAAGGGTCCTTCAAGAAATGGAAGCTACAACAAACCATGGGTTCCTGAAAAATAAACCAATGAGGGGTGTTACAAGTGTGGGCAAGACTGATCACCACATCAAAAATTGCCCTCAATGGGAAATTGAATGGAAGAAGGAAAGATCTGAACGTAGGGACAGGAAGAAGGAACATGTTCAACCCAAGAAGAACAAAGGATCAACAAAGGCTATGGTTGTCTCCTGGGGAGAAAGCTCAGATGAAGATTCAAAGGATGAAGATGGATATGAACAAGCACTTATGGCAATTGGAGAATCCGATGAGGAATCTGAGGTAAGTATAATTCATCTCAACAAGATTAAATTTTTTTCTAAAGAAAGGCTATCTGAGTTACTCCTGGATTTCATTGATGAATCTGAGGATTTAAACAATGAAAAGAAACAACTGTCTAAGGAGTGTGTGATTTTGAAAGCTAAGTGCAAAAATATGGAACTTAGGGCTTGTGAAAATGATAGTAAAAATGTTGAGTTAAAGAACCAGGTTCATGAACTTGACACCACTGTCCTAGAGCTAAGATCTGAAAATCTAAAACTAAAATTAAGAACAGGTAAAAAGAAAGCTGATCACACACAACTCACATTAGAATAAAACCTAGGAAAAATGAAGGACGAGTCGTACAAAAGAGATGAGCAGATAAGAGTCCTTAAGAAGGATCTAAGCAAGGTTAAGCATGAGCTAGACAGAACCTATAAATGGAATAGGTCCTCCGATGCACTTTCATGGCTACATGAACACCATAGTAGCAATAAGAGAGGACTTGGCTACGGGACCCCTGCACCTAAGTGGGATCCCAAAAGCAAGTACCTCACATTTCCTGAGAACAGAATCTGCACACATTGTGGTAAGACTGGTCACTATAAAAGTAAATGTAATGAAAAAGAAAAGGCTAGTCAAAAGAATAAAATATTTGTTCAAGGGAAAAGTAGGCTACTAGGATGGTCCAAAAAGAATTTAATTCACCCTTTTTCCTATAGAAAGGGACCCAAACTAGTTTGGGTTCCTAAGACTAACCCCTTATTTCCTTTTGCAGGTCCAAGTGAAGGGGAGCAGCCAAATATGATACACAGATAGTGGCTTCTCAAAGCATATGACATGTAGCAAGAACTAGTTCCTTTCACTTGAGGACCTCCAAGGAGGTAATGTCTCCTTTGGAAATGGGAAGAAAGGTGAGATCCTTGGGGTTGGAAAGGTAGGTAAGAATGATTCTCACTATATTGAGAATGTATACTTGATAGATGGCCTGAAATATAACCTAATCAGTGTATCACAATTGTGTGATAGAGGTAACTTGGTAGCATTCACCACTACTAAATCTTTTGTGATAAATCTTACCGCTGACAAGATTGTTTTGCAGGGAAAAGAGTAAACATTTTTTACATTGTAGATCTGTCCACGCTTTCAGAAAATGAACTTACTTGCTTAAGTGTGTTGGATAATGATCCCCTCCTTTGGCACAAAAGACTTGGACATGCCAGTCTAAGTCAACTCAACAAACTAGTCTCCAAGGACTTGGTGATAGGACTGCCTAACATTAAGTTCAGGGAAGACAAAGTTTGTGAGGCTTGTGCAAGGGGGAAGTAGGTAATACCCTCTTTCAAAAGCAAGAAAATGGTAAGTACCACCAGAACAATGGAACTGGTCCATATGGATCTTTGTGGACAAATGAGAACTCTGAGCAGAGGTGGTAAGAGATATGTTATGATGCTTGTTGATGATTACTCTAGGTTTACTTGGACACTGTATCTGACATCTAAAAATCAATCATTCGACATGTTCACTTTCTTTGTTAGAAAAACTCAAAAACAACTATGTAATCTACTTACATCAATTAGGTCTGATCATGATACTGAATTTGAAAATGGTAAATTTACTAAATTTTGTGATGTGCATGGCATAGATCATAACTTTTCTGCACCTAGGACTCCACAACAAAATGGTGTAGTTGAAAGAAAGAATAGGACATTGGAAGAAATGGCTAGGACTATGCTTCTTTCTAGTAAACTGCCTCATAGTTTCTGGGCAGAAGCTGTGAACACTGCATGTTACATCATAAATAGGTGCATGACCAGACCTCTTGTTGAGAAGACTCCCTATGAGTTACTAAGGGAGAGAGCCAAATATATCCATCTTAGGGCATTTGGATGCAAGTGTTTTGTGCACAATAATGGCAAAGACTCCCTAGCTAAGTATGATCCCAGAAGTGATGAGGGAGTATTCTTGGATATTTTTCACATAGTAAAGCTTATAAGATCTATAACAAAAGAACTATGTGTGTAGAAGAAAGTGTACATGTAGTTTTCGATGAAACTAACATTCTTTCTGAGAGACAGGAACCAGATGATGAAGAAATTGGGCTAGCTAGAAACTCAAATGAGATCACAACCCAGACTGAAGCAATACTGGAGGAAGGAACAGGTGATGGAACAGGTTCATCCATCCCGGGAAACATGCCAGGGGGAATAGAACAAAATAATTCCCAAACTTCGTTGGAATTTGTACCTGAACCTGTTCCATGGCAACAAGGCATTGAAGGAACATCACGGAGTAAGCAGTTGGTTGTGAAACCTTACAGATATCAAAGTTCTCACCCTATTGAGAACATTATCACTGATCTAACCTCTGGAATCAAAACCAGATCTTTAAATAATCTTTGTGTTTTTGATGCTTTCTTATCTCTTATTGAACCGAAAAATGTTGTTGAGGCTTTGCAGGATGCAAACTGGGTAAATGCAATGCAAGATGAACTCAACCAATTTGAAAGGAGTCAAGTTTGGAATCTGGTACCAAGACCCTTGGATAGATCAGTTATTGACACTAAGTGGGTCTTCAGAAATAAACTTGATTAAGATGGAACAGTTACTGGGAACAAGGCAAGATTGGTGGTTCAAGGATACAGTAAGGCATAGACTATGATGAAACTTTTGCTCCAGTGGCAAGGCTGGAAGCAATAAGACTCCTAATAGCCTTTGTTTCTTACATGGAATTTACCCTTCACTAGATGGACGTCAAGAGTGCCTTCCTAAATGGGCATCTAAAGGAAGAAGTTTTTGTCAAGCAACCTCCGAATTTGAAAACAAGGAGAATCCTTATCATGTGTACAAGCTTGACAAGGCACTGTATGGACTCAAGCAAGCTCCTAGAGCATGGTATGAAAGATAATCAAAATTCTTGCTTTAGCATGACTACAAGAGAGGTAAAATTGATAGTACTCTATTCTTGAAAGCAAAAGGTAAAGATCTCTTAGTAGTTAAGATATATGTAGATGACATAATCTTTGGAGAAACTACTGATAAGCTAAGTAAAGAATTTGCTAAACTAATGGGGAGTGAATTTTAAATGAGCATCATAGGTGAGCTTAATTCTTTTTAGGCTTATAAATTAAACAAAATTCAAATAGAACTATGATGCATCAGCAAAAGTATGTCAAATAGTTGTTTAAAAGGTTTAAAATGGAAGAATCCAAAGAAATTGACACTCCTATTGCAACAGCCACAAAACTGGATGTAGATGAACCTGGTTCATCTGTTGATCAAAAGTCGTATAAGGGAATGATTGGTTCATTGTTGTATCTCACTGCTAGTAGACCTGACATTGTTTTTAGTGTAGGACTTTGTGCAAGATTTCAGGCTAATCCAAAGGAATCCCACTTAACTATTGTAAAGAGAATCCTGAGATACCTAAAAGGCACTACTGATCTATGTCTTTGGTATCCAAAATGTAGTAACTTTAATCTTGTGGGATATGTTGATGTTGATTATGCAGGTTTTCTAGTGGATAGAAAGAGCACCTCAGGTATGGCACACTTTCTGGGCTCATACCTCGTGTCTTGGGCCACTAAAAAGCAGAATTTTGTGGCTATATCTACTGCTGAGGCTGAGTATGTGGCTGCAGTCTCATGCTGTGCTCAACTATTGTGGATTAAACAACAACTGATGGATTTTGGAATCGATGTTGGATGTATCCCTATCTTTTGTGATAACACTAGTGCTATCAGTATGACAAAGAACCATGTTCATCATAAAAGAACAAAACACATAGATGTTAGACATCATTTTTTAAGAGACAATTATGAGAAGGGATTGATCACCATAGAGTTCTGTGCCACTTATAAACAGATTGCTGACATATTTATAAAAGCATTGAGTAGAGAGCATTTTGAAAGGAACATGTTAGAGTTAGGGATGATTAAGATCACCTAATTGAACCAGTTCAGAGTGTACATAAAAAAAATAAAAAATAAAATTTTTTTGGCTAGAAAATCTGAAGCTTGTATAAATAATCAGATTAATTGTTACTCAGTCTCATGCTGTAAATATCATACTCTTTTGCCATGTTTTGATATGACTCACTGGTTACTAGTGCTATTTTTTTCTATTGTTGAAAATTGAGGCTTGATCAAGAGGATTCTCAAATGATGAACCTGGTTCATCAGTGTTGGTTCATCTGAAAGGCGAGATATGTGTTCTTCACTATACACATTTTGAAATATTAATAGTCAATCATGAGCAGAACTCTATGCAAACTCAAAATCTTTTCAAAATCTATCCATTATCCTTTTTGAACCAGTTTCGTCTACATTAAGAGTCTCATTGTATTAAAACACCTAGAACCTAGGGAAGTTGTAACAGTAATTTCCAACTGACCAATTGCAGAAGTGATTAGACTTCTATTTGACCCAAAAAAGGCTGTCATTATATATTAATTAACCATCCTTTTAAAATCCCTCATCATCACTTCTGTAAGCTCTCATCAATTCTGAAAAACCGTCGAAACCCTTCCTTCTCTCTTTGCCTTCAAATTCAATCCAAATTCTTTCTTCCTTCATCAACCAAAAATCAAAATGTCTAACCCTGGAACAATCCTGGTACTCCACCACCCACCCCACCCCCACTCCATATTTGTCTTCTACAACCCCTCCTCAACCTAGCTCCACCCATTCCCAACCCAGTCCTAACCCCGAACCCAAAAAAAAAGGAGAGTTAAGATGCTTGCTAGAAAGACAGTGGCCAGCGGCTCTTTAGCAAGAAAATTAAATGCCTAGCTTCAATCAAGTGAGGCTCAAGAATCACAAAATTCGAGCGATTCTTTTAAATCAGCGACTGAGGGGGAAGCAACAGTATCTTCTGATTCTGAACAAGTATCTTATATACCAATAACTACTTCTGAGACTGTTGAGAACCTAGAAACTAGGTTTGTTTTGGTTGGGTCTGTGATAGATGTGGAGTTGCCAGAGACAAAAAGGAGAGGTGGTAAAAACAAAACTGAAAAAGAAACAGAGAGAGGGAGTACGAAGTAAAGTGAGGGGAAAAGGGCAAGAATCTGTTAAAATGGCTATTTGTGGAACTGAACCAGAAATGGTAGGAGACGGATCCAAGAAGTTAGGGAGAAGTGAATCAGGAGAAGCGAATAAAGGGTTGGTAAATTTGGGAAAACCTACAGATGAACCTGGTTCATCTACCGAGGAAACCCTAGCAGTTCTTCTAAAAAAGTTGGGTGATAGTTACAAGCCAAAGAAGAAAAGAACTCCCTAGCCTCAAACTTCTGGAACAGCAAGAGCAAGTATGAAAAGGAAAGCCACTCCTTCTGCTAGTTCTGAAATTCCTCTTCCAAGAGGAAGAACCAAAAGAAGCACGCTAAGGTAGAGTACTGAGCCTGTAGAGGCTATTGAGATCGATGAGATGGACCTGGTCCATCAAGGTGAACAGGTGGCATAGGTCGAGGTTCAGACTCCAAAACCAAAGAAAGCCAAGACTTCCTTAAAAAAGTTTGCATTTTTATCTGCTGAACCCTTAACCTTGACCAAGAGAACCAGGTCTACAATGAAGCCCAAGAAAGTGATAATTGTTGAAGAAGATGAATGGAGTGATGAAGAGGTAGTTAAGTCTGATGGTGAGAAGGATAAATTCACAAAGTTTGGGAAGCTCACAATTCTGAAGGGGAGGTTGTTGAAAGACTTGGAAGAAGCGGGCATGATCCTGTTGTTGGAGAAGCTGGAGAGGCAGCGCTGGAAGGACATGGTCCTTCAGTTGGATGGGAGATTAGCCAGAGATGAGATAGTGGAATTCATGGCAAACGCTGTGATCAAGGATGGCAGAGTCTCTAGCCAAGTAAAGGGGGTAAGAATTTCTTTTGATGCCAAAGAATTAGGAGAAATCCTTGGTATTCCATTTGAAGTCTATGATGACTATACTAGGCAAAAATGGCCAAGTTTAGATGCCCTTCCAACTACTCTGGTGATCACAAAGAAATTCTGCGACAATGAGGAGGAGGTTGAACCTAAGGTAGTCTATAAGAGTGAGATAAATCCCCCACACAAAGTGATACTTGAGTTTATCAACAATTGTGTATTTCCACGGCAGGAAAGGAGGCACATTACTTATTACATGGATTTAGTTCTGATAGAGTGACTGGACAGTGGGAGGCAGATAAATTGGCCTTGGTTCATCATTCAGCTGCTGGATAGAGTTGTAAATGACTCCAAAGCCTATGCCATTACATATGGCTTCATTCTCACTTATGTACTTGTTCACTACAAGGTACCTCTGAAGAAAGCAAAGATGGCCACAAACAAGGATCACTTTGGAATAAATACTCTTCTAGCTTGTGACTATGAAGTAAATGTCATCGCCAATGAACCTGGTTTATCTAGGAGGACACCTGTGAACAACAAAGTCAGATCCCTTGTACAAGAGAGTGGGGTGAAGGATGCAGAAATAGTACAGCTGAAGAACCGTCTGGCAGAGGTTGAATCTGAGAGGGATTCTCTCAGAACTGAGCTTGTTAAAGAAAAGGAGAAGAATGAAGGAATTCTTCGAGATATGCTACATCTTATCCAATCCAAAAACCAAGCCTCCAACCCTTCCCAGCCTTAGTGGCCTAAGCCTGCCTTAGTATATTAGTGACCCAGATTAGGGACTTTTCTTGTTTTCGCTCATGGGTTTTAACTGTTTTTATTTCTTTTTGTGGATTGTGGATGAAAAATGCTTTCTATCAATGAATTCTGTTGTTTTTGCTCTTGTTCTTGTTTCGATTTCTTTGATAGTTTGAATTATTAGTTAACTGTTGTTGATTAATCCATGATTGCAATTGCAGTAGCCCAAGTGAGTAATTCTTAAATGTCCGGGACTTTCATAATTTTTGTAACTTTTCGATGATGTCAAAAGGAGAAAGAATGGTTATGTGCTAATCTGAACATGTTATATTTATAAGCTAATGAACCTGGTTCTTTTGTGATAAATGCTTAATACTCTAAAATGTGTCAATGTTGGGTTAAGTTGGATACATGCCTAGGCTTATGGACGCACATAGTTTGTCATCATCAAAAAGGGGGAATTTGTTGGCCCAAGAAATTGAATGGTTTTGAAGATTGACAAAGGAACTCAGAAATGAACCAAGTCCATCACTGGCAGACATATGCACAAGCAGAGTTAAAAGCACGTGAGGTGCACATGCAGGAGATAAACGAAATCTGGTAAAATAAGAGATATCTCCTGATCGAAAAGATTGCAAAATGATAATGAGAAGGACTCCTTATTCAGTAAGAGCAGAATCAAAGATAAGGAAGGATTTGAGGAGTTGAGACTAACTAGAACTCTTCCACCAAAGAAGAGTAGCATTAGAACTCTAGTTAGTCTCTTGTCCACTAATCCTATATATTGCAGATTGTTCTTATTGTACAGGTACGTACAAAAGCAGAAGTTAAGCAAGAATTGAGAGCAAAATAGCGAGGCAATTTTGCAAGCAGTTCGTGTGAGATTTGAGTGTTCGAATCTGAAGCTACTTGAACCAGCTAGAAGGACCAGTTCCAACTGTTGTCTGTTAGTCTAGTTCATTTGTAGTAGGTGATTTCAACTTGTATCTTTTCAACTTTATCTAGAAGCATCTGTAATAGGTATTGTGTGTTTCAAGTTACAGCTAACTTGGAGTTTGTCGCAAATAGCTAGAGGCTCTACAAGGGGTTAGAGATAATCCTAGATTTACAAAAGAGTTTTTGTAAATGTTGTTTGGCTCACTGATTTAATAAAGAGTTTTGGGAAAATCCTACTGGGAAGTAGGTCGTAGTTTTTTCACCTTTTGAGCCAGGTATTTTCCACATAAAAATCTATGTGTTCTTTATTTTCTGTATTTATTATTCCACAAACAGTAAAAGTTGGAACACATAGAAAAACCTGGTCCTTCTATAACTAGTGCATGCGAAAATCGGACACCACACAAATCACCCCTGTGTGGTATTGACGTATAGAACATCATTTTTTTTTTGTAATTTCAAATTCCTGTTTTTCGTTTTTCTACACCACTCACCTCCCACCCCCCAACTCCCCCTCCATCCCATCACAAAAAAGTTTATTTTTACTATTTTTTTGTAATTTTCAAATTTCTGTTTTTTCTTTTTTCTGCACCACTCCCTCCCCCTCCCCCCGCACAAAAATATTTTTTTTTTAAAACTTTTTTTTTTGTAATTTCAAATTTCTGTTTTTTCGTTTTTCTGCACACCCCGCTCTCCCCCTCCCTACTCTACCCCACCCCTTCCCCCGCACAAAAATAGTTTTTTTTAAAACTTTTTTTTTGTAGTTTCAAATTTATGTTTTTTCGTTTTTCTGCACACTCCCCTCTCCCTCCCCCTCCCCCACCCCCCACCACGGAATTTTCTTTTTTAAAATATATTTTCAGTTTTACTTTTTTCATCTTTCGGATTACAGGTTCGAAATTTTACAAGCTCCAAAGTTATGAGTTCGGAGGTTTATGTGTTTTGAAGTTTACGGTTCGAAATTCACGATTTCGAAAGTTTAGCGGTTCGGAAGTTTATGAAATTTGCG
The DNA here is from genome assembly GCA_005239525.1 of Nicotiana knightiana. NCBI lineage: Eukaryota > Viridiplantae > Streptophyta > Magnoliopsida > Solanales > Solanaceae > Nicotiana > Nicotiana knightiana. The sequence continues at coordinate 58,949 of ML432158.1, read as the reverse complement.
AGTTCGGAAGGTTGTTAGTTCGAAAGTTTATGGCTTTATGTTTATTGTATCTAAATTATTTATGAATACTCTTGAGAAAATAATTTCCTTAATTTACGTACCAAACACCGGGCAATGAATAAGATTACTACTTATTTTTCAAAAAAATATTTTCTTAAAAAATATTTTCTACGAAAAACATTTTATGTTATACCAAACACACCCTAAAGCTCGATAGATTAATTCATCGTTTGTCTTTTGTAAAATTGCTTATATTGCATCGTTTTCAAAGGCAAATCAAATACTGTATATGATTGCAAAAACAAAAGGTAAAAGTAAAAGCAAAGTTTGTTAATGTTGGAGTTGGACTACTTCTTTTCACGGAAAAGAATATAATGACTATTCTCTTCGTCCCAATAATAATAATAATATTATTCGAATTTTAATAGTCAAAACTTCTCAATGTTAATAGCAAATTCGAACATAAAATTTAAATATTTAAATACTACAAAATTACTATAAGTTACAATAATTAATAATTAAATCTATTTAAAACACCTATAAAAAATCGCAATAAAAAAAAAACAATTTAACCGTCTCTGTCTCAAGACTCAACTTTATAGCAGAGAGCACTTGGGTAAAGTGTGTAATAATTAGGAGTATGATGCTCACTAATGAGGAAAAGCAGCACTCACGGAGGAAAAAAGTTGTAATGTTTGAAATGATGTAAAAAGAGTGTATTGTTGAGCTGGAAGTTCTACCTTATACACCAGACAGACAAGGAGAAATATATACTATTTAATTGGGGTAAAAAATGAGGATTTTTCCTTTAGATATATTTACTTTTAAATCTTTGCATGTGAATTTTGATAGATCAAGACATCTCTGTTTATACGTAAGAGGACAATTAGCAACTATGCAATAATACCGAGAAAGTAGTTAATTTGAAACATGGCTTTTATATTGTATCGTATTGTTATTTTAAATATCATGTTTGATTTCACTGTTACTTAAATTTTATTATATCGTATTGTTAAATTACCACTTTATGTAACGACCGATTTGGTGTGGTTGTGTCGTTATCTTGTCTTTTTCTTTTATCGCACCCATCAATATTATTAAATTATTTTATTTTATTATTTACCCTGCCTTTTTATATAATAAATTTTGCTCTATATCATAATTTTTCTTTATATATAACATTGCAAGTTTATTCTTCATATTGCCGGCGCGTGATATCATGAAACAACGTCAAACGATACCATCTATCCAAATATTGTATTCATCAAAAGATACAGTATAATACAATACAATACGATATGATACATTATGAAACGAAGTGCAACAACCATCCAAACAAGCTGTTAGTCTACGGGCACTAGTGTGACAACTATGTTATGATGGTAAATTTAACGTTCAATAAGTTTTTTTTTTCAAGTCCACAGATTCATGTGCTTATGAGTGGTGGATTCAGGATTTAAATTTTATGAGTTCAGATTCTTATTTTTTATCACATCTCATCTAATTTAATGGGTTCAAAATTTATTATTTGTATATAGTTAATATTTTTTGGGCAAAAATATAGAGCATGATCAAAAGCTATGTTTTTAGTTGCTTTTATACTGCGTACGCCTCTGATAAGTAGGGAGAACAAACGGGTGGGGCGATTAAAAAATGAGTAATGCAAAAACGGATAAAATATTTGACCCGCCTCATATCTAATACAGATAAAAATGGGTTAATCGGTGGATAATATGAATATCCATATTATCCCATGACTTCTTGAATATAATCACTTTTGAGAGAAGTCCTAGTCTCCAACTCAAGCAACCGGAATCTGGGTCTTTGCAAATATAAAAGTTCAATCATTAATTATTCATTTTTTAAGTGGATAATATAAATTTTGTCCATATTTGACTCATTTAAAAAAAATAGTATTCTACTTAATTTTTAGTGGATAATATGAATGGGTACTGAACTTTTAATTGATTTTGCAACATCCAAATCATATTTGCCCCTCCCTCCCCTCTCCCTCCACCAAAAAAATAAATAAATAAATTGGGATAATTGACATTTGATAGTGCCATATCAACGCGCTTGAATAGAACTATTCATATTATATATGTTAAAAATTAGTGGAATTTTGCTACTACGTATTCAAAGGAGTCAACTTCAAGTCGTTATCCTACTTTTTTTTTATTTCTATACGTCTTGCAACTAAGGCGGAGCTAGAGTATCGAGAACGGGTTCGGTTGAAATCAGTAATTTTAGTTCGAATTCTGTATTTATCTTAATAAAATTTATTAAATATATATAAATTATTAATTTAAAAATTTAGTAACTTAAAATGATTAAAATTTTAAACCCATAATTTTAAAATCCTCGCTCCGCCTCTCCTGCAAGGGAAAGAAATGAACACATGCGACATAAGTTATTTATTGAAATTGAAATCCATTACAAGTCTGATGCAAGAGTGATAAAGAGGTTCTCTCTTTTCCCCTTTTTAGGAGTGAGTTTTCTTTTTGTATCTTTAAAAAATCTATACGAGTGAGGTTCTCTCTTCTCGTCAAGAAAAAATCTAAAATAATTTATTTGAGTTTTTTTTTTCTAATTTACGATTATTTCCACTAAATTCTAATTGACGACTTGAACCGATGAGTTTCGTATAGTCACCTTTGGACCAACAAGAGTTTTATTTTATTCTCTAAATTATAGTTAAAGGAAAAAAAAAGTAAAAAAGAAGAAGAGGGCGTAAGATTACCTAACTCAACCTCAAGGGTGTAAATTACCTTATTATAGGTGGTGTTAAAAAATGTGAAAGGTCAGTATGACATTTTCCAATTTGTTAACTTATAAAGCAGAAATATAAGATAAAAACTAAATTGATGCATGTTGGGAATTGGTTACAGATGCTGCTGCGAGGAGGTGTGAGAGATTGACTTGGAGTGTCTAAGAAGAGGTAAATGTAGGTTAAAGAAGTATTGAGAAGAGGTGATTAGTTGTTCCAGCTTACTGAGGACATGACCATAAATAAAAAGGAGTGGAGACTGAGAATTAAGGTAAAGGGTTAGAATACTGTCCTTGTCTATGACAGTAGCTTTAGTACACGAGTTAGTATTATTTATGTATTTTCGTATTCTTTGACTTCTGTGATTACTTGTCGTCGCTTTTGTTCTGGTCTTTTGATTGCAGTACTCAGTTTTAATTTTGTATCTTTGTATTCTTGCTTCGATTTTTAATTGGTGTGCTTGCTGATGCTCTTTCTTTTATCTTTAATTTTCTAAGCCGAGAGTCTTTCAAAAATAACTTCTTTGTCTTCTTGTAGGTAGGTGTATGGTCTACGACTCTACATACATACTATCCTTTTCAGACCTCACTTATAAAATTACGCTAAGTATGTTATTATTGTCGTCGTCGTCGTCGTCGATGAAAAGTTTGGTTGTGCATTTCCGATATTAGTTTTTATCGGGGAAAAGGTACGGAAAAAAAACTAATATAATATAGAATAGTATAAAGTAAGACAAAGAATGCACAACGCTTAAAGTAGGTACCAAAATACAATATACTCATATATTTAATGAATAAATAAAGCTGTTTTTCAATCATGAGTCATGATTGTATGTTATTCTATATTCGTTAAAAATAACTTTGAGAGAAAAGATGAAGCAATAATATTTCCTTTTTCATTAATTTTTTTTTCGTCTTATGCCTACCATAGTGATTAATATTGTTAGCAACGGGACTTTGCTTTATAAATTAAGAGCTTTTGAGTACACTTTTGGGATGCAAATATTTAAATCTATAGACCTGTGGTAAAATTTATTTTAAAAGGCACCTATTACGACTATAATTTGAGAAAGTTCACAACAATAACAATTACAATAATAAAAAACAATAACAATAATAAAAAATTCAATAAAATCCCATAAGCGAAATATGAGAAGGGTAGTATATACACAAAATTTATCTTTAACTTGAGCAGGTAGAGAAATTATTTTTGATAAATCTTCGGCTCAGGCCAATAATAATAAATTTAAATTTTATTTTTGCTATTATTTGTAGAGGCGGATTTAGGCTTTTTATGACATAGGTGCACCACTTAAGAGAAAAGTTAAATAATTCAGAACTCAACCAAGTGCACCATTTAGTATCTTTGGAACATAAGTACCAACAAATAATGTACGTGACCCAGGCTATAAGATCAGCCCCCGATTATTTGGGATACACAATTATACAAAGTAAAAGATATGTAATACGGCAGTCCGGTGTACTAAGTTCCCGCTATGCGCGAAGTTTGAGAAAGGGCCGGATCACACGGCTTCCTCGAACCCCGCAGTAAAAAATGTGTAATAGGTGTCTTTAAATTAAATACATTAAATATCATCCAACCAGAGTCAATCAAAATGTGTGTGCTTACTTCAATATGTAACTTTCCAGATTGGTTTTGCCGTAACTACCAATCAAGACCTTTCACAACCAAAGGGGTAAAAGAGTCAAAACAAAGCTTTTACGCCATTTGCCAGCCAAACTTTTGTCTCTCACGTATGCACAGTTTCAGTTGCTTTTATTTTTTCTTCATCACACCCACCATTTACACACACAGAGAAAAGCAAAAACCATAAAAATAAAAAAATAAAAAAAAGTCTTCCTTTCTCTCTCACACAATCACAGAGTAACAGTCCATCTCTGATTCCCATTGAAACCTTTTCTTTGGGGATCAGAGTTTAATTCTTCCATTTTTAGTCTTGTTTCTGTAAAGGTTGTGCATAATTTGGTTATTTTGTTAAATTTGATTTTCCAATGGGTGTTTCGGAGAAGGATAGTAGTAGGATGGAAGGGTGGTTATATCTTGTTCGTTCAAATCGGTTTGGACTTCAGTACTCACGAAAACGATACTTTATTCTTCAAGACCATTTCCTTCAGAGTTACAAATCTACACCAGTTTCTAATAACGAGGTATAATTATACTCTCTGTGTTCATATATTAAAATATATTATAATGACGGTGTTTTCTGATCAGTTTGCGTGTACCTCGAACTAATTCAACAAATGCTAACTGTTTGTTGGTAGATGTACATATTGGTAGTACTTTATTTCTTGTTTGGGAAGTGGGAATTTGTGATTTAGGAATTATGTTGTTTGTACCATGACAATGAGTTGATTTTGTTTGATGTGCTAATATTATCAAGTTTAGAATTTCTCTATGTTGCTAGTTGTGTGGAAAGTGAGAGACTATATTTCAGTTTAATTGCTGGTTTAACCCAGAAGATATAGTTTATTCACTTCGATTGCGAAAGGACTTGCATTACGCTGGAGTAGGCTTGTATAGTAAAGGATGTTATAAACTAACTACGAAAATCCTGATGCTAATTTCTCAATTGCTCAGCATTAATTTGTGACTTGTGACTTTGGATACTATACCCCTCATTGCATATCCTAGTTTTTGTCCATATTCTGCATACGTTTGTTGTTTGAAATTCTTTTTATTTATGACTGTGGTATCTAGGCCAGCTTGCGTGCACCTTGGTTATTCATATCGGTAGGTAATGGGTAACTCTGCTTACCAAGACTTGGGCAGATTAGAAGATATCACCTCGTGTTTTTTACCTCGGGGATTTGAACCTGAGACCTCATAGTTCTCCTCCCACTTCATTGACTGCTAGGTCACACCCTTTGTTTGGAATTCTCAGGATTTAGTTTCTTAGGAGTGATACATATTACAGTGCTAACATTTTACTTTGTGATCAAAGAAAGAGGATTTTAGAGAAACTATTGCATTTTATGTTGATCCATACTGATATTCATCCTATTGGTTTGCTCTCTTTCAAATACTTCCTCTTGATTGCCAAGCAAATCCTCTTGTTGGATATCATTTCCTAAGTGATCACTTTACTTGATTAGTGAGGGATAGTAAATTCCTGCAGCTTATGAGCTGAAAGTAATAATATTTTTGGAGCCCAAAAGTCTAGTTACTATGGTCGAATCTCTACCTAAAGCATGTGCTGAAGATACCACAGGCTCAATTGCACATATATCTTGATCAGTAAGTGTATCATTCACTAGTCATCACTGAACTCCTATGGTGTCTAGAGAGTTGGTCTGCACCACACACCTTGATCAGCGTCTGACTTCTTATTGATTGGGAGATATTTGGTAGTTGGTGTGAATTGGCTGTGCAATTTGTTGTATTATTGTATTTCAAGCGGTAGACTCTTATTCATGTGTGTTTTATTTGATATCTAACTGTTAGTGAGAGTGGTTGCTAGGCTGACTATGTTGTATGGGGTGGAGTATTGTCCAGTTAAGAGCTCTCGTGCCCAGAAGTTGAAAGTAGCAGAAATGAGAATGCTGAGATGGATATGTGGGTATACTAGGAGGGATAAGATTATGAATGAAGATATTTTGGGACAAGGTGAGAGTAGCTCCCGTGGTGGACAAGATGCACGAATCGACGCTAAGATGGTTCGGGCATGTGAAAAAGGAGATGCCTAGATGCCCTAGTGAGGAGGTGTGAGAGGTTGGCAATAGTAGGTCCGAGAAGAGGTAGAGGTAGGCCAAAGAAGTATTGGGTAACAAAGGCGAAGCCAGGATTTCAAACTTATGGGTTCGAAATTCTAATCATTTAAGCTATTGGGTTCTAAATTAATAATATATTCAATAGATTTTGTTAAGACAAATACAGGGTTCGAACCAAAGTTACTGGGTTTAGCCGAACCTACTCCCGGCACTCTAGCTCCACCCCTATTGGGGAAAGGTGATAAGGCAGGACGTGTCACACCTGCAACTTACCGAGGACATGACTCTTGATAGGAGGGTGTGAAGGTCGAGAATTAGAGTTGAGGGTTAGTAGATAGTCGCGTATCTTTTCACCAGACCAGTAGTTTTAGCATTATTCCCCTACTTTTCCCATCCTTGGACTTTTATTACTACATGATATTTCTTTTGCTTCGGTTATTTTAATATCTTGCTAGTGATACTGTTTCTTTTATGGCTTTTCACTACCTCACTTCTTGTAAACACTGGTATGTGTGTGCTTGCTTGAGCCGAGGGTCTATAAGAAACTGCCTCTCAACCTTCACAAGGTAGGGGTAAGGCTGCATACGCACTATCCTCCCCAGACCCCATTTGTGGGTTTACACTGGGTATGTTGTTGTTGTTGTAACTGTCAGTGATAGATTCTGATATTAAAGTTTTCTGAGGTCATAAGTGGGAGATATGTCTGTTTGTGAAGTTCTTCTGCCTTTCACTTCTTGGAATTACACATTTGCCATATTACCAGGACTCATTGCAATGTGTCATCTTGACTCTTTTGTTAGGATCCTATTAGAAGTGCAGTTATTGATTCCTGCATTCGCGTAACAGACAATGGCAGAGAGAGCATTCAAAGAAAAGTATGTATCTTCACCCCAGTTTCACTTCACGGCAGAGACAATATTTGCTCTCGCTATATTATTCTGGTTATATACATTTGTTTCTTTACTGAGACTTTCTGCTGTTTTGCTTCTACATTTTCCAGGTCTTTTTCATTTTCACGCTTTATAACACCTCAAATCATAACGATCAGCTGAAGGTACGGAAATCATCTCCCTCCATTCAGTTTTTATTTTTATGGGTTGTTGGTGAATAAATGAAATTTATGAACAACATTTGTGAACAACAGTTGGGAGCAAGCAGTCCTGAGGAAGCTGCAAGGTGGATCCAGGCATTTCAGGAAGCAGCTTTAAAGGTACAGACTGGTCAATTTGAGCTGTTTTATTGTCTCTCGTTGGCAACTGACAATAACGAGTAAATCTAGGCAGACATGAACAGAGGAAATCAAGTGGATTTTCCAAGGAGTGATTCACACAGTTTGAGGTATATTTAGTTGGTGCATTACCCTTTTTCTTTGCTCAGGATATAGCATTTAAGTCATTCTGTTGCATTTTTTACTTGGCTGTATGATGGAGCATAGAGTTTAAGAAACAAAAAAAGAACTATGGCACATACCAAAAGTGCCAATATAAAAAGAAAGTACCCTTAGTTTAAACATGCCATGACATCTTTATGGCTATAAAACCATTGGGAAATTCAAATTTAAAAAGTTTCTAAATATCGAAAGGTGTAAATCTTTTTGGAACAAATCAAAAAGGAAAGAGTGCCATATAAAATGGAATAGAGGAATATAAGTTACTTATAGGGACAGTCGCTGGTTAATTTTCTCGTTGTGTAAAATCTAGTTCTAATTTAGCCTCCATCATAGGACTGTAGTTATCATTATTACTATTTCCTTTACAGTTTTGTTTTTCTCGCAGGTTAAATTGCTCCAACAAGTCTTATCGTCTGAATTCAATTGATTGGACTGTCTGTTCATCCTCAGTTGCAGATGCTATGACGTCTGATGTTGTTGCACCCTCGCCTTGGTCAATCTTTGGGTGTCAGAATGGTAGGTTTTGATTTTACAGCTGTGTTTGAGGATGGCGGGAATAACATTTCTAATTCCTACTTCGTAGACCAATCCACATCTTCTTAGGAAATTTTGGAACTATTTAATGTGAATTTATGAAGTATATGCAACTTAGTTGTCAAGTGGTCTATCTCCTCTCCTTTTGTTGACCTGAATCACTTGGGTATGCAGGTCTTAGGCTGTTTAAGGAAGCTAAAGATAGGGAATCTCTTGGAAAGGTAAGTTGATATTCTCCAGCTCCTGTGGGCTGTGGCAGTGAATATATGAAACTAATGCTGCTGAACTTGTTCTATGCTTTGCAGTGGGATGATCACCCCGCTATAATGGCTGTTGGTGTAGTTGATGGAACTTCAGAGGCCATTTTTCAGACACTCATGTCACTTGGTCCTTCAAGATCGGAGTAAGTTGCTGCGAAGTCCACGGCAAAAGTATTTTATCCCCAGAAAAATAAAAAGAGAAGTCCATTGCAAAAGTCACCGTACTTTTAAGCGTTTTTATAGTGAAGAACTCACTGCTAGTAAATGTTTTATCTGTATGCAGAAATTTGATTAAGATTTGGACTAAAGTAATTTACAAAACAGGTGCTAGTAGGCAGATACATTTTAGCCGGTCACCCATGTCTACTGCACTTCGAATGATTTTTCCCGGTGATGATTAATCAGGATTCAACTTGAGCAGAAATGAATTTTTGCCATAATTTTTTATTCAGGATGCAACTTGAGAACTGTAATATGAGTTTTCGATCATATGAGTCAACAATTCAGTAATAATGTTTGGGTAAAGTTAAAAGCTGGTACAGCTAAATGTTTAAGAATGAAGAAACTAATTTCGTCTGTATGATTCAAGTAATCTGAAAGCAATTTGTTTAAACTTTGGCGATTAAAACTATTGACAATCAGAATCTATTTATGTACTGATACTACTATACATTTAACACCAAGTACGCAAGAAAGTGAATCAAGAAATAGAAGTTTTTCACTTAACCTCAAATGTCCAAGAATAGAATTCATAAGCACAGTATATGTTATTCAACTTCCCATTGTCTGAGAAACCATTATAGGCTCAAATGATGTTGAAGAATGCAGTGCTTTTTGAATTGGGGATTGGAGATTGACATAGATAGTTGTGAGGAGAGAAGAACCAAAGAAACTGATGCGTCTTCTTAGTTTTCAAGGGATAAAAGCCCTAGATAATATGTTCAAGGTTAAACAACAAAAGAGGGTATTGAGTGACTGTTTACAATTGTCACAAAGTACACTAATTCCAAAAAGAATTTCTTAAAGGCAGCTTATATAGCCTCCACGTGTAGAGAAATGGACAATAAATAGCCTTTTACAATTTGTCATCTGCAAGCTTATTAAACTGCAGTAGTATACTTCTCATCTTGTTGATTCTCTTATGTTGTGACCTAAAGATATTTTATTTTGTGTTGCAGGTGGGATTTCTGTTTCTACAAAGGCAGTGTGATTGAACATCTTGATGGTCACACTGATATAGTTCATAAGCTTCTAAATCGGGATTGGCTACCTTGGTATGGTTCATGTTTCAACTCTGAAAATAGTTTGTTGTTCCTCTGTTAGGGTTATAATTGACATAAGACGTCGCAGGGGTATGGGAAGAAGAGATCTTCTTTTGCAGCGTTATTGGAGAAGGGAGGATGATGGAACCTATGGTACTAACTCTATTGAGGGTTTCTCTATAGCTGCTTCTTAGAGAGCTAGATCCACCATAACCTATCGTTTCTTTCTTGCAGTTATTCTGTACCATTCAGTGTTTCACCAGAAGTGTCCACCTCAAAAGGGCTATATTCGTGCCTGCCTTAAAAGTAATGTATGCCTGTAATGTAGAGCTGGTTCTTCATTATTGCTGTTATGAACCAGTTGCTTATTTGGATCATGGATGAACTACAAAATGACAAATTACTTACTTGAATGCCAGATTTACTAGTACATTATGCATGTTGACATAGATTTGTCGTTACATTGAATCAGCCATATGCTTTTACCACCATTTTATGCACAAGACTACTATAACAGATCTGCATGTTTTGGATGTACTTTACCATTCAATTGGGACTCTTACTAAATGGCATCCCCTAAATCCATGCAGGTGGAGGATATGTGATATCACCAGTTAATCAAGAGAAGAGGTCAGTAGTCAAGCATATGCTTGCTATTGACTGGAAATTCTGGAAGTCATATGTACGAACATCTGCAGCCAGATCTATAACAATACGCATGCTAGGGAGACTTGCTGGTGTGCTTTCTAAGTGATTTCTAGTTTTGTCAAGTTCATTAGTTGATTTGTCCAAGTTTGTATCCTATGACTGTTTACCAGACTCAACTAAACTATTTTCCACTGCATTTTTGTAGCTTTGAGGGAGCTTTTCAGTGCAAAAATAGGAAATTACTTGCCCTCTGATGTGTCAGGGGAGCTGGTCAAAAGCAAAAGACTGCGTCAAGTTGAAGAGGAAATTAAGCTTGAAGTGCAAACCCGGTTAGAAAATGGAAAGAATTTGGCAGATCCGGAGGAAGAAGTAGTTAAAACACCTTCAAGCTTGATGGGTTTAAACGATGCGGCAGATGAGTTCTTTGATGTCTCTGAGCCACTGGATTATGACCAATCAGAAAATGGTTGGCCTTCTGATTTTGGCCCAGAGACATACTCTCAGGTATTTACCTGTTTAAATTTTAAACCATAAGCTTAGGGAGTTGTTCTATAAATAGGTGGTATCCTAGAAAATCAGGAGTCTGCACGAGGCACGACTTCCATGATGAAATCATTTTGTCGGATTACCTTATAGTATTTAGTGAAAGTGACACTTTGGTCCAAATGAATCTCTACTTGAGTAGAGCTTCATGTTTGTTTCTGTGGTATTACAATAACTCAATAAGAGTCTCTAAACTGGTCTAAGGTATATAGACTGAATTAAGGATATATGAATATCCTGGGAACCTCCAAATCTTCGTAGCCAACGATGTTAATAAATCAACCTCATTTTCTCAACACCCACCCAAAAGAATCATTTTCCTACAGTATTATTTTATTTACCTCATCAAAACGTAAATCCTTTGTTATTCTTCCCATTTCTTTTAGTTTTATGCATATGTTTGTTCCTATTTCCTCATGTGTATGCTGGTTTTTGAGTTTACAGGATGCACGTCATCCCAAATTGTCAGGTGCTGCAGTTTTTGTGAGAAAGCTGCATGATCTTGCAGGCAAGTTTGATGTTTGTTGATATGTTAGGAAACTCGATTGACTTGCATGTTAAAGTTCTAAGGACTTAAGATTTCTTTTAATGCTGCAGTTCAGAAGAGGGGCTATGTAGATCTGCATGAGATGGCAAAGGAAGATACATCATCTTGTCACTATGGATCCACTCTTCCAAAAGATTCAACTTGTAGTTTGCCTTGCAGTTGGACTGAAACAGATCCTTCTACTTTTCTTATTCGTGGGTTGACCTACCTCGATGATCGTAAGAAGGTGAGGTCTCATTTGATTCAGCTTTCTCACTTAGCTTACCAAAAGCATGTTCTGGTTCAATTGTTGTGGTCCCCATCTCTTAATTGATTGATCTTGGCTTTCAGGATAGTTCCATTGTTTAGTGGACACATATAATTCTGTTTTTCTGTGGACTAAAGATTAAGGTCTGAGATGTCTGAGATTTGCTTTCTAATCATTACATGGAAACAGCATGCAGAACATGCTATACCACAACTCACAGCCAAATGTTAGTCAAGCTGCATTAAAGGAAACAGCATTACTTGTAAATCCTGCATGCTACTTGGCTAGGTGTCTGCTATGCTGGAGAGCATGTGAATTTCTGGTGTTCTTTTCTTTATTAATGTCAAAAGATTCTTAAGTTTGCTACTGTAATCAGAATCTAGATACTTCCTCGTGTTATTATTCTGTTTTATCGTTATGCCTCTCTTATACAGATTAAGGCAAAAGGCACCTTGATGCAAATGGTGGGTGCAGATTGGTTGAAGTCTGACAAACGGGAAGATGATCTAGGCGGTCGGCCTGGGGGCATTGTTCAGGTTTCTTCTGTTATGCAAAAAATGGAGTGATCATATTGTTTAATTTCTATGGGCCTACTGCTCACTATCTTTTCTCTGCAGAAATATGCAGCAAAGGGTGGTCCAGAATTCTTCTTCATTGTGCACATACAGGTATGACTTCTCTTGTTTCCTTCATATACTTTGATTTCCTATAAAGATGCCACCCAAATGCTTCATTTTGCGGTATATCACTTGTGTTCAGGTCCCAGGTACAACAACATATAGTCTTGCTCTCTACTATATGATGGATACCCCTTTAGAAGATTCACCTTTGCTGGAAAGTTTTGTCAAAGGAGATGATGCTTATAGAAACTCGAGGTTCAAGCTGATACCATACATATCCAAGGTTTGTTTTTTGCAGATTGGGACTGAACAAAATCTCTTTTCATATAAGGCTAACGTATTTTTCTCTAAGTTGCTTAGTCCATTTAGCACATCAACATTAATGTGCCATGTGCACTGGTCCATATCATTTTGCACTTCTCTTCTGTTGCATCTCAGCTATTAAGCATACTTTAGCTAGCTAGTGTGCTTAATTCTTAGCAAAACTGAATATTCTAGGTTTTCATAGAGATTTTAAAATTGATTAATTTATTTTGTGCAAATGATTATACCTAGAATAACAGTAATGAATATTAACATCAGTGAATCTTTCAATTTCAAGGGTCTAGAGATGTTACAAAGTATGATGGTCAAAGAAATTCTTTTTGGGCCTGCATAAATGCAGAAAGGTGTCTAGAAAGACACAGGGATGTTATATGAATAAGTTATTATAGGTGGATGCTGCATGCTTGGTTTATTATTCAGAAACCCATGTCCTGTTTTTCATGCAGAAGATTGTAAAGTTTGCTAATAGTTGTTCACATTTTGGTTGCACTATCTGTTTTGTAAGCATTTCTGATAGTACTTTGGACATATCTCATACTTTTTCTCTCAACTGCTGGATGCTTTGAAATATTCCATCAATTAATGTACAGTGGTTGTATTTACATGAGCTTTCACTTTTCAGGGACCATGGATAGTCAAGCAGAGTGTTGGGAAGAAAGCTTGTCTTATAGGTCAAGCACTGGAAATTAATTATTTTCGTGGAAAGAACTACATAGAGGTAAAGTTTTGGCACTAAATGATGCAAAGTGTTGTTGTAATGTTAGGAACTGATGCTCAGTGCAGGTATATGTTCACGGTTAAGGATTTCTGAACATTATCACTGTGGTAAAAGTTTAATAGTTCAACATCACCATGTTATGAGGTATTGTGCTCTCATTCATAAACCTGAAAAGTTATGTTGTAATTTCAGCTCGGTATAGATATTGGCTCATCTACTGTTGCAAGAGGTGTTGTCAGCCTTGTTGTTGGTTATCTGAGCAATTTAGTCATTGAGATGGCCTTTCTTGTCCAGGTAAAATTTCATGTCCTTAGTCTCCATCTAGACAGGTACTTTAACTCGTGATCTGATGATCATAGCACGTGGATATGGTTATTAAAGCACATCAACGATCTTTTTCTACAGGCCAACACACCGGAAGAGCTCCCCGAATATCTTCTTGGGACCTGCCGTCTTAACCATCTGGATGTTACTAAAGCTGTTCAAGTGAAACCTTGATCTGATATAATCTCAGTTGATTTCTAATACATTCAGTTTCTAGGTAATTAATCCAGAAGCATACAGGAAGCTAGGGTTATTCATTTGCACAGGAAACATGAATGACACCTTATATAAAAATACAGAAAACTGGTGTAAAGTGACTAGTGAATGTCCAATTCTTTGATTCAAACAAAAGCCACACCAGCAGTGTGCTGCATTAGTGTTTGGTGTATAGTCAACAAAATTGTGCTGTTTTCTAGTTTTTGGTAAACCCCATTTTGGGAACATGCTTTTACTTCTTTTCCATTATAAAATGCAATGTTTTCTCTTAAGACAAGAACCAAATGGTGGTGTTGGGGAAATGATATTTATCATGTGTACTAACATGCATGTGCTTGAAAGGGGAAAGCTTCCAGAGAAGTAACAATGAAAGAAGTAAAGGATGGCTTTGATCCTAGGGAACTGTACATGTGGGGATGTCTGCCCTTTAGTCTTGGTTTTTGATTTATCATACATTAGTCTTTTGTGCCTCAATGCCTTCTTTTTTGCTCTTTCATTTTAACAACGGCGGTGTTCGTGCCAATTTGCAGATTCTTCAACTTATCTACTGAGTAGTAATATGTATTGAGTACCTTTTATCAGCACTAATATCACGTAACTCTGTCCATTAAACTTAGGTAGATTTATACCTAAATACTTTCGACAAAAGAGTTTTATATACTAGAAGTTACTACTTACTAGGCTAGCAGAGGTTATTGTAAAACTGGAATTCTCATCTTCTGGTCAAGATCTGCCCTTTAAGAATTAGATATGATTGATGTTAAAAACTATTTTCTTGTTAAATGGTTGAAATGAAAATATGCAAGACGTAGGGGAAGTAAAATCACAATGATAAAAGTTAAGTTTGTGTCGTCGTTGTTGTAGTCATTCTTGTTTAGTATCTGGAATTCATTGGTCTAATTGATTTGTATTTGTGTTGTAGAAAGTCCTCGCTTTCCATCGAAAAGGACTATATTCGAGGGCTCAAATCTAAAACCTCTGATTAAATGCCAATTTTTTTTTTATCATTCCACCATTTCAGTAAGTTCTCTCCTTATAATCACTTCTGCTTTCTTTATTGAATCAAACGTGTTATGAGTTACAAACTATCACAAAATGGGGACTAAAATAAAAAAGATCAGACCCTATCACCGATTGACGAGACGCGAAACTGTGTAAATGCGCAATTAGAGGTATGGAGGTAGACCCTGAAATCTTAAGGTTTCAAGTTGAGTAGAACCAAGATAGAATACTTGGAGTGTAAGTTCAATTCGAGACTCAAGGAGTGAAAGGTGAGGTGAGGTGAGGCTGGACTCACAGGTCATCCCTAGGAGAGGGAGTTTTAAGTACCTTGGGTCTTATTATTCGGGGGATGGGGAGATTGACGAAGATGTCATCCATCGTATTGGGACGGGATGGATGAAATGGAGACTCGCCTTTGGTGTTTTGTGTGACAAGAAGGTGCAACCGAAACTTAAGGGTATGTTCTACGGAGTGGTGGTCAGACCAATAATGTTGTATGAGGCTGAGTGTTGGCCAGTCAAGATCACTCATGTCTAGAAGCTGAAGGTAGCAAAGATGAGGATGTTGAGATGGATGTGTGGGCACACCAGGTTAGATAGGATCAGAAATGAGGTAAAATTGCGACAAGGTAGGTGTGGCCCCTATTGAGGACAAAATGCGGGAAACGCGACTTAGATGGTTTGGTCATGTGAGGAGGAGGAGCATAGACGCCCCGGTGAAGAGGGATGAGAGTTTGACATTGGAGGGTCTACGGAGAGGTAGAAGTAGGCTAAAGAAGAGATGGGGAGAGGTGATTAGGCAAGACATGACGCAACTTCAGCTGACCGAGGACATGACCCTGATAGAAATGTATGGCGGTCGAGGATTAGGGTAGTAGAGTAAGTAATCTAGAGTGTTCATAATAGTAGTATTGACACCCAGTCTCGCTTTCTATTGGTAGTAGGTTTTTATGAGTAACCGTTGTTTTTTTTCATTGTTGATCACTTTATTGTTTTGTTGTTTTTATTCTGCTTTTATATAGCTTTTTGGTGCTGTTCTTTCTTGTCTATATTTTTATTAATGTGATACTTATGCTTTCTTGAGCCGAGGGTCTATTGGAAACACCCTCTCTATCCTCACAAGGTAAGGGTAAGTTCTGCGTGCACACTATCCTCCTCAAACCCCACAATATAGGATAATACTGGGTATGTTGTTATTGCTGTATAGTTTAAAGAGATAATAACTTTAGTATTAAAAAGTGAACGAGGACTTCCATTTTCAATCCTTAAATGCTACAAATACAATGTTGTTTAACGTGTTGTTAAATTATGAAATTTCTATAGAGCTAGTCAATACTCAATACTGCAATCTAAAAAAAAGAGACGTTCTCAAAAATAATAATCTATAATTGTATATTTTTTGCATAGTAATGTATAATATACATATTTTTATATATAATTATTTTTAAACAATTGACCAAATGTGTAATTTGTCCAAAAAGAAAAGAAAGGGATACAAAATACTGTAATAAATACCACATAGGGATGATCTTCCAACTGCTATCAAATTACAAAAAAAGCTATGTATGCGTTAAAGTTTTACAAGTCAGAAAAGGAAAAAAAGGGAAAGAGTATTAAGAACAAAATTAAAGTTGTACACATCCACCTCTTGTAATCTGAATCAAGGATTACTTTTCCAATTTAATACTGCTAAACTTTATTTATTGAAAAATTAATGAAAAAAGCAAACACTAAAAAGATGCCGCCTTAAAAAAAAAACAAATACTCCACCAAATGCAAGTGCAAAATTGGTGGATTCCACTACAGCTAGTCTAAAACGAACAGTTAACAGCTTGTTTAGCTTCTTTGGATGGTTGTTGCCCCGTCGTATTGTACTGTATTGTTTGATGAATATAATATTTAAATAGATTGTATCGCTTGTCGTTATTTTATGATATCATACATTAATAATATGAAGAATAAACTTGCAGTATTATAATAAAAAATCATGATACGATATAAAATTATTATATAAAAATATAGGATAAATGATGAAATAAAATTATTAATAATAATAACGGGTGAGATGAGAGAAAGAGACAAGATAACGACGCGACCACACCAAATCGGTCGTTACATAAAGTGGACATATTTCGTCGTTACGTAACGACGAATTTAACGATACAACACAATAAAATTTAAGTAACAATCAAAATAAACATAATAAGATACTATACAATAGGTAACAACCATCCAAACAAGTCGTAAGACTTAAAGAGCAAAAGTCAACTGCTAGTTCGAAGTTCTTTTTTAGGATTTTACCATTTTATGGCTAAGGGTCTGTACGTTCCAAAATTGTTTGAAACGTAAAAAATGTTACCATAAATATTTGAAACGTAAACAATTTTGTACTAAATTGTGGATTGAAACGCAACATCAGAAATATTTTCACGAAAAGTGAAAAGGTTAATTTTCAAGTAATTCATTTCCTTCTAATTATCTAAAATTATAACTTCATATTACTTATAATTGTTAATGAACTTTACAAAGTTATCCTACATTTGTATTCATAGAAAATAATATATACTCTATAAAATAATCAAGGTTCGTTCAAGCTGACTAGGACACTATTGTGGTTCAAGAGAGTATTTTTACTATTACAATTTACAATTATTATTAATAACTCTAACATAGTAAAAAAAAAAATTCTCAATAATTAAATATCAATAAAATATTTTTTGTATAAATGTCTTTTTGACTTTGACCTTCTTCATTTTCTGTTTTATTAATTAAGAAAAACACAAAAATCCCATCACACTGATCAGAGAAACAGTGTTTCGAATTTTCCGGGGAAAAGCTCAGTGGTTAGATTCCGGATACTTCTCCGATAGGAGAGGTTGCCGGCGGCGAAGTGGACCCCACCACCCCCAATTCCTGATAGTGGAGGAGTTTTCTCTGGTTTTGTGCATATTTATGAGCACGAGATCTCGAAATTCCATAAACAGGCTAGCACCATTTTTTTCTCAATTCTCTTTATTTCATGCATCCCCCCTATATATATCTGCTTTTTTGTGTGTTGTGTGTGTGTGAGAGAGTGGATTTCAACTCGTTGGATTTTAAAAGGTAATTAACCCCCACCGCCCTCACACACCTACACAGGAAAAAAAAGGAGGAAGAAAAGATTTTTACGTTGTGATTGGCGTTTTGATAGGTGGGTGGGTATTTATTTTGGATGAGTTATCATTTTCCACTGTTACGTTGTGATTGGTTGAATTTTTACTGGGATTCTTGAATGGTTATGGGTATTTGCCCTGTGAATTCAGCTAGTTGTATGTTTAAAGGTCATCCCCCCCACCCCCAAAACAGAAAGAGAATAATTTTAAATTGTGACTTGTGACAGGTGTTTTGATAGATGGATGGGTGCTAAATTTGGATAAGTGCCCATTTTTCACGGTTAAAAATGCTAAATTTTTACTTGGATTCTTGAATAGTTATGAGTGTGTATTATGTATATGCCCAGCGAATTCAGCTAGTTGAATGTTAATGGTCACTCCCCACTCCCCTCCCTCGCAGAAAACACTTTACAGTTGTGATTGGTGTTTTCATAGATGGGTGGGTGTTAAATTGGGTAAGTGACATATACATATATATCCCTGTGAATTCAACTAGCTGAATGTTAATGGTCAGACCCC
>ML432158.1:0-39811 GCA_005239525.1 Nicotiana knightiana | reverse complement strand
CCCCCCCCCCCCCCTCTCTCCCCCCCACCACATTTGGCGGTTTTATATTTGGGTGGATTTTATAATTTGGATTTGTGTGTGTTTAGCACTGTTGAAAGTGCTGAAGTTTGAATTCTTACTTGGACTCTTGAATAGTTGTGAGTGTCTATGTGTGTGTATTATCTATATGCCCGGTGCATTCAGCTAGTTGAATGTTGAAGGCGCCCCACCCCCCGTTATTGGCGATTTCATAATTGGGTGGATGTTAGAGGACTAATGTCCGTTTATTGCGGTTAAAAGTACTGAAGTTTGAATCATTACTTTGATTCTTGAATAGTTATCACTTATCAGTGTGTACACTTCATTGGAGGATTCTGATTGTAAAAAGTTCTTCTTCGTCGTTTCAGTTTGACTTTTGGGATAAATTGGAGGTGGGAATGAGGCAGAAGGGTGATAAGTTTGACGTTCTCGGGATCCTGGTGTTTTTGCTCTTGGGTATGTCTCTTTATTTATTGTGTATTCTTTTGTACTTTATATCATGGATAGATTTTGGTCTGGAGGATATTCAGCTGTTTTTCTCCTTAAGAAATGTATGAATTCTCCGTTTCTACTTGTTTAAACCTATACCCCTCTTTGTTAATTTCTAGTATTGCATGGACATTCTACTTCTGGCTAGCACATTCATCTCTTGATTTACTTTTGAGTTCAGGGAAGACTAAGGCTTGTAAAAAGAAGCTAATTCAGTCTTTGAACCTCGTATATATTTAGTAAAGTTCAACAGCAAAAATTTAAAGTTTGACCCTAGGAAAAGCGTGAAGCTTTTTAAGCTGTTAAGGCCTCCTTGTGATTAAAAATTTGCCATCCTGAAAATCTCTATTATAGCTCTGATTGAAGGCTGAATGTTTCTTGATACTGGTGATTTGAATATTGTCACGATGTGATATCTGTCCTTGTGTTTTTTGTCTGTGAAGTTACATGCGAATGCTGTTTATGTTGTAAGTGAAGCATTATGGATACGATCCATATGAAGTTCATAAGATTTTTTCATAAGCATGTCATGGCTCAGTTTAGGGGAATGAGGATTTATATTTATCTGGGAAGTGATAATGTTGTTTGGTGTGCAGTTTCTACCATATCAAAGGCATCTGAGAGCGAAGATGGCTTTGTGCAATGTGAACACATTGTCAAGCAGTGGGCGTCTTCTTCACTTGACTTGAAAGTCAAAGATGACAAACATGTCTTGCAGAACTTGCTCTTTTTTCTTCATGTCCCCAGGACTGGAGGGCGAACATATTTTCATTGGTACAAATGGCTTCCCTCGATAAATTCCTTTCCCTTTGACAGAGTCACAGAATTGCTTCAACGAAACATTGCATATTATGATCTGCATATTAGCTAATGATGTATTAATCGTGTTTGTGCAGCTTTCTTAAAAAGCTTTATGCCAGTTCTTTGGAGTGTCCACGTTCGTATGATAAGTTAAGGATTGATCCAAGGTAATAAATTTCTTCATTGTTTATGCATCAAATCGTCGCTAGTATTGGTCATTACTGCTTTCAAAGTTGTTAGAATGTTATATTAGATGCTATGACAAGGCACCTAAGCGAAGTCATAAGTTTAGTTGAAATGACAAATTGCATTAGGCATTCCAGTGTAGCACCTCTGATATTGAATACTAATGCTGTTAACTTACTATTGACGATAAGATAACTTCTGCCCATTTGACTCTTTGTTTTACTCCTATTTGTGTATTTTGGAAGTTAGAGTTAATGGGAGCATTATATTATTCAGAGTATTTAGCTTTATTGATAAGAAGTAAATGGTTTACCTAACTAAAGTACATATTTCATAAGGTCTGGTTGTTTGAAAGCATCCAGGTAGAAGCTATTATAGCAATCATTTTGAAGTGTGCTGGAGTACGAAATCTCTCTGCTTTTACTTCAGCAGTCTTCCTATGGTAATATAGTAATAGAGAAGCAATTCTGATTAGCGTTACTGTACAGTTTGTTCTATGTCTATCTGCTTCCTCTTTTCCTTTTTACCTTTTTCAGTTCAGGAAATCTATTAATAGTTGCTCTCAATTTTACTACTTCTCTTTGCTGGTGCAGAAAACCAAAATGCCGCTTGCTGGTTACTCACGATGACTACAGCATGATGTCCAAACTTCCCAAGGATGAAACTTCTGTGGTGACAATCCTTAGGAATCCAATTGACCGTGTTTTTAGCGCTTACGAGTTTTCTGTGGAGGTAGCAGCTAGGTTCTTGGTGCACCCTAACTTGACATCTGCCACTAGAATGTCTGGACGGCTGCGTTCAAAAAATACAATCAGCACTCTAGATATTTGGCCATGGAAATACTTGGTCCCTTGGATGAGAGAAGATCTATTTGCTCGAGTATGTCTTATTAACAGCATTTATCCATCGGAAAAGGCCTAAAAATGCCACTCAACTAACGGAAATGGCTTATCTATACCATCCGTTAAAAGGTCGGCCTCTCCATGCCACTACCGTTATACTTTTGGCCTATTCATGCCACTAACCTTATAGTTTTAGCCTACTTATGCCATTGTTCATTAACAGTTCCATTTTCTTATTTTTAAATAATAAAAATTAATTTTTCAACCCCACATTTGCCACGTGTCTTTATATTACTAGTTCTTCTTTACTTGACCCTACATTTCTTTTAACCCTGATTATGTATAATTAACCATGCCCAACCCGATAAAATCCAACCATCTTTTAACCCAACCCTTAATTCCTTGTCACGACTCAAAATCCAACTAGTCTTGATGGAACTTAACCTAACCCGCTAGGTAATCCAATTAACTAATTTAATGAGATTTTTTAGACAAATAAATGATAAAATAACTGAACCTTAATACATTTCCCAAGGACTGGTAGTACAAATCGCGAGCTTCTAAGATTTAGATTTTTACAAAATGAATTGAAATAAACACAACATCGATTCCAAATAAATACAAATCATTGTAAAAATCACTGTTCAGCTTGAAACCGAATCAGTGATCTTTACAAATCAAACTGAACTGTGATTTTCACAATAATTTATATTTATTTGAAACCGATGTTGTGTTTATTTTCAATTCATTTTGTAAAAATTTAAATCTTAGAAGCTCATGATTTGTACTACCAGTCCTTGGGAAAGGTATTAAGGTTCAGTTATTTTATCATTTATTTGTTAAAAAAAATCTCATTAAATTGGATAGTTCTTAATTGGCTTACCTAGCGGGTTGGGTTAGGTTCCATCACGACTAGTTGGATTTTGAACCGTGACAAGGAATTAGGGGTTGGGTTAAAAGATGGTTGGATTTTATCGGGTTGGACATGGTTAATTATACATAATCAGGGTTAAAAGAAACGTAGGGTCAAGTAAAGAAGAACTAGTAATATAAAGACACGTGGCAAATGTGGGGTTGAAATTTTTATTATTTAAAAAGCAGAAAATTGAACTGTTAGTGAACAATGGCATAAATAGGCCAAAACTATAAGGTTAGTGGCATGAATATTCCAAAAGTAAACGGTAGTGGCATGGACAGACCGACCTTTTAACGGATGGCATAGATAAGCCATTTCCGTTAGTTGAGTGGCATTATTAGAGCTTTTCCGTTTATCCATTCATCATCTTGTCCAGTGAGCTTTACCTATCATGCATGCCTCTATATTAACAAGTTATACATATACATCTAAAAGCCTTATTCAGCCAAATTTATTAACCTGAAAGTATATTTGTCTTTATCTAGTTTTCTTTCCTCATCCTCCAAATATATTCAGACTCTGTCAATGCCAATATGTTGATCAGATATTTCCTTACTAACCTGTGGTTGAATGGGTTCCTTTACTGATCATTCGCTGCTTCCTTGCCATCGGAAATGATGTTCAGTTTTTTCTTTTCTAGCATGTTCCACAGTATAGTCTGTACTATGTATCAGTTATTCCTGAGGCAGTGATAGTCATGGATGTCCTGTTTCTCATATATCTCATCATATGATGCCTCTGTTTTGTTTAGATGCTTCTTAGTTGCATTTATTTGGTTGCTAAACAAAGTGCAAGATGCTTATTATTTTAAATAATTCCTCTTTCTAGTGTGTACAACAACTGCTCCGAAACACATTACCTTGTTTATTTTGAGACATTGTATGTTTCTACTATGTATGAAGTCCTTTTCTGATTGTATAGGAGGCTTATTTCAAAATACAATTAAATTGACTAATAATCTTTTACTAGGTTTGCACCCTCTAATGTAAAGGCAGGGGCAGCTAGGTGGGGGGAATTTCTGTCGTGCATTTCTCCGTAGCATTATGAATTTGTCCTCCTTATTAATTAATATGTTGCATATCCTCTGGGCTGCAGAGGGAAGCAAGAAAACAAAAGGGCAATTCTGCTGTTGCAAGCACTAATCCATATGATATGGAGGAGATGGTGATGCCTCTACATGAGTATATTAACAATCCTATTGCTCAGGACATCATTCACAATGGAGCCACATTTCAGGTATTATTGTCTGGTTTTATAGTTACAATTTGAAACCGTGCGACCTCCTTTTCGTTTTCTGCATTCCATTGTTTGGAGTTCTACAAAAGGTTAAATTAGGGATCCAACTCGGAACTTTTGTGGGAAGGTTGTGAATGGCATGCTTATGTTGGTATTTTACTATAACTTTCCAGTTTTTCTTCTGCTTGATTGGTTAATTGGTGTTTAACTGGTTACTGGAACTACAGTTGGACTCATTTCTTTTCTGTTTCATTCTTTTCCGAAAACATTGGCAAACTGCAATGAAACTGCAAATTGCTTTAAACCTTGAACGTGTTGGCCCCAGACCAGCCTCAGATACTGTCTTGCGTGCTATATGCTGTATCATGAAATAGTCTCTTGCTGTAACAATTTTGTGCTTTTTGAAAATGTTTTCTCAAAACAGATTCTTCAATTAATGCAAAAAAAAAAAAAAAGAAAAAAAAAGAAGCAGCAATGATATATGACGAGGCTCCTTATCATTTCTTTGGCTGTAGCGCAGGAGGGACTCTTTTCTTAAAAAGTGGATAAAAAGGAAAAAAAACATTAGTGCTATTCAAGGGCGATGGAGGATGCTTTTTATTTTTATTTTTTCTGTCTCTGTTGTGAAGAACTTGTGACTGCTCATTTGTGTATCCTACAAAGGTGTCAGATCTCATTCTTGTAGGCTGTCTCCTCTTTTGATAAAATAATAATTTATTGATATGGTGGAAAAAATTCCTGGCATACAAAGTTGTTACAGAAGAGGAGAGCTTACACAAAAATATGGTTTTAACCAATAACACCCTCATCTATACTAATTGGGACATTGTGGAGCACCAAAATTTTACAGAACAAAATAATTCGCCCTAATATGTGAAAAAGTACTTTCCAACCCTTCAAACACTCCTTTTTTTTTCCTTTCTGCAATATCCACGTGAGAACCCTAGGTGTCCAACTCAAAGTAGCATCCACCACTGTTAGATGTCCACATTTTAAGCTTTTCAGCTACCCTGGCATATTTGTCAACTGTGATATAGAATAAGTTGTGGACTCTTCCCTCAAAGTAAATATCCACATCATCAGATTGCGCAAGAACAATCTTCTCTTATAAGCAAATGCTCTGCCCTTATACTCCAGCTTACAAGAAGAGCCTACTACTGTTGCTTCACCACTTATCAAAGGCTGCTGTAGGAGATGATTCTCTCATCCCTATCAAAGAAGAAAACAAGTTAAAGGCACTTTTCTTCGACTTCAACTGGCTTTACCTTTGTTTTGATAAGTTTCTAGTTTCTATCCCCTTAAAAACTCAACAACAAGACTAAAAGGAGAATGTCACCTCCACATCTTGGTTCATTTATTTGTAGTAGATAAATTTTGTACATCTATACCCAAGTTATATAGGAATTCCTGAGCCCAAGATCCATGCAAAGGGTTAATTATGTATACAATGTCTAGTTTTCAGAAGTCAAATATGATAAATTAGGGGTGCTTGTGGCGTTTCTAGATTATGTATATATAATGTCTAGTTTTCAGAAAAGTATGTAAATTGGCGTGCTTGTGACATGTCACACTGGTGATTTACAATTAGATTACCTCTTACAAATTTTATGCTGTTTCTGCATAACTGTTTTGGTGCCTACCTTTATAATTGTCTTTGCTCAGAAAGTCACACTAGTATATCACAATAACCATGAAGCCTAGGATCAATTTACCAGAGCCTGGCATATATTTAATAGGGTTGATACCATACAAGTTTACTGAGATTAGACAATCTAGTAACCTGGGATAAAGAGGTTTCTATTTAGTTGATTATAATGATATGCATACAACATTCCTTGTGTCTAATGACTGGGGCAGCAATAGCATAACTAAAATTTAGTTCTTGATTTCTGAAGGATGGAAAGAAAAGAAACCCCTCCCCCTCTCCCAACCCAAAGGAATGGCTCTTGAAGTTGTTTCATCTGCCTGATAGTGTCTAATTTATAGGTCGCAGGACTTACAAACAACTCTTATCTGACAGAGGCACATGACGTTCGTCACTGTGTACTGAAGTATCAGTCTTTTGGAGATTATGTGCTTAAGGTTGCAAAGGTAATGAACCACACTAAATAACGACTCTGTGTAATATACTCTGCTGTTATCCCCTTCTTGATGATGGTTGAAATTACTTGTAAATTCTTGCAGAAGAGGTTGGATGATATGTTGTATGTTGGACTCACGGAGAACCACAAAGAATCAGCCACCATGTTTGCAAATGTCGTCGGTACTCAGGCAATTTCACAGTTCACTAGTTCTCGATCACATGGAGATCATGCTGCTAACAACAACTCAGGTCAGTTGAGTTTATAGAAATGTTTCAAATTGATTTCTCAAGAACGACCTATTTTCTGCTAGAATCTAGTTTTTTCAAGTTGGACACTTACTAAGTTGTAGTTTTGACGATTACATCATCTGGTTGTGCACAGAACAGAGATCTTCACTGCTAGAATCTGATTTTGATAACACTTATCACCATGTAAGATTTCTGTCTCTCTTGAAATGTGATCATAAATTGCCTTATCGGCTTTAAATGCCTGTTTGAATATCATATTAAGCTGTGACTTTAATCCTTCATTTCGCCCAAACTTCAGAGCAACAGCTCGTACAAAAAGCCCAGTCAAATCTCATCAGTTGAACGAGGTGAAGCGACAAAGGAAAATGTAAGCCCATTCCTTTGAAGTCTTTAGACAATGTTTTTCTGTTCTAACTGCAACATAAGAGAATGTTCCAAAATGTAACTTTTCTGCCTCCATAACAGATGACTGTAGGAAAACTCATGGATGTGTATGAGAGCTGCATTTCGAACTTAAGGAAGTCCCAATCTGAAAGACGTGTAAATTCTCTAGAGAAAATTTCTCCAGCAAATTTTACAAAGGAGGTATTGTAGCCAAATCCTGTTCTGTTTTTCAACCTCCTGCAATTTTCATTTTTTAAATGTTTGCCACCATAGTTCTACATACTTGGTTTCAGATTTATCAAGGGTTCAATCATCTTATCATAAACATTCATGGTTTCAAATTTGACAGGGACGTCATCAGGTGTCTGAAGCACTTCTTCAGGAGATCACATCGTTAAACAGCCTAGACGTGGAGCTTTATAAATATGCCCAAACGATCTTTGCAAATCAACACAAACTCATGTTGCAGAACAAGGTTGTCACAGTAAGTGCCCAAACGATCTTTGCAAGTCAACATATCTTTGCATAAGCTACAAGCACTAGAGCATGTTTATGTCTAATCCTAAGGAATTTTACGTAGGGCATGGATTTCAACGAGAGCATTCTATCTAATAAGTTGCAGGCTTAATCGTTTGTGCTATTTTGCAGAACCAGGTGGACAATGGGTTCGACGATTCATATAGTGCATTTTCTTGGGTAGCCATTTCTATAGCCGTTTCCGTGCTCTTTGTTCTTCTATTTGCTGTCCTTTTTGTAACTGCAAAAAGAAGAACATCGAAACTTAAGTTATGATTGTATTGCAATATCTCCGGCATTAATGACCGGAAAAAAGGAAAAAAATTGAATAGAAAGATAAAGTTAGCTCAGTTAGCATGTAAGATGATCAAGCCTCAAGAGTCGCATGCAATTTTGTGGGTAAATCAAAGCTTAATGTAAAGATTTTGTTCCAATACCCCTTGCTGGCTACTGGTTCTTGTTTACTACTCTATACTTTTCTATTAGATGTTCTAAGGAAATTTTGTTTATATTCTCAAACATGTTTCACGGAAAATCAAACCCTTTACAGAAGTGGATTCCCAGGCAAACCACATGGCATTTGATTAACTTGTTTTTAGAATTTTGGTTTTTATTCAGATTTTTGGATTATGGCTACGATTTAATTTTTGAAAATTTTTAATTTCAGATTTTTGTATCTCCGCAAATTCAAATTATTTTTACCTTATGTAGTTATATTTGGGGTAGAAATTCAAAAATAGCCGAATTTACAAGCGTAATTTAAAAATAGTCACAGTTTCAAAAGTAATCGAAATTTAGTCATATTTCATGTATAGATAAAGCTGAACGAAAACACAGTTCAAAATCCGAAAAATATTCCAGTATAATATACTGGAGTTCGAATTTTTTACATGTGAACTTCCAGCATAATATATTGGAGTTCCAGTATATTATGCTGGAACTCCAGTATACTATGATGGTTCCAGTATATATATTGGAACTCCATCATAATATACAGGAGTTCTTGCATAATATACTGTCTAGCATAATATGTTAGAAGTTCATATACAGGTGCTCCAATCTCCAGTATATTACGTTGGAGCTTTTTGTATGCTGGAGTTCATGCTGGAAGTTAATACACAGGTGCACCAGTCTCCAGTATATTATGTTGGAACTTTTCGTGTTGTAGTAAACTAGTGACTATTTTTCAATGACTTTGCAACCGCTGGTTATATATTAGAGCAAAATTCATTTATAACCCATCGGCCCAAACATATATCACTCGGTAGCCCAAAATTGCAATATATATTTTATCACCCAAAAATAATTTTAGTGGTTAGCCACAACATCAACAAGCTGAGAAGAAAGAGAGTTGGGTATGGAGATTTTCTCAATATTTATTAAAGTCGGTGGTAGCCCAAAATTGCAATAGATATTTTATAACTCAAAAATAATTTTAGTGGCTAGCCACAACATCAACAAGCTGAGAAGAAAGAGAGTCGGGTATGGAGATTTTCTCAATATTTATTAAAGTCGGTAATAGTTTTATTCTATTGGAGTACCTTTTTCTTTATTATTATTTTTTCTTGAGATTCCTGAGTTCCTCCTCGTGTTTACGTATTGTGTCCGGAAAGCATATCAAAACGAAAAAGAGAAAGGGTTTTGGTTAGTTTTTCGGCAATATTTTTAACAAATTATTCACAGTTAAGAAACTACGCTCAAAGCAATAAAATAAAATAAGAAAATAGATAAGAGATATAGAGAGAAAGAAAAGAGAGATTCTTATTTCTTCCATGTATTCAAGTGTATACAATATCATTTCTCATCCTCTATTTATAATATTACATAGAGGTATACAAAAGAATGTCATAAACATGACATTAAACATTTGAGATCATGGAGGAAGATCATGGGTAGGTTTGGAGGTATGAGAGTTACAACCATAATGGTAAAAAGTAGTGGGAGGTTAATGGAGATAATGGAGAAGAGTAGTGGGTATTACTCTTTTATGAGTTATGAACATCCACCATTAGATAATTATCTATAACTCTCCCCCTTGGATGTCCATAGATAATGTGCCTCATTAAAACCTTACTAAGAAAAAATCATGTAGGAAAAAATCTTAGTGAAGGAAAAAGAGTACACATATCATGTAATACGCATTATTTGTTGCCTCGTTAAAAACCTTGCCAGAAAAACCTAGTGGAATAAAATCTTAGCTAAAGGAAAAAGAGTACAACACGTATTTGCTTTTCCCCGATGAAAACATCACTTTATTTTCCGGAGACGACGAATTTCAAGCTTGACAACATCTATAATGATGAGACAGTCAATGCCTTAGTGAATTATTCTGCCAAATTATCACTTGAACAAATTTGTTGAACATCTATTTCATCATTCTGTTGAAGAATGTATCTGACAAAAAACTTTGATGAAATAAATGATTTATTGTGTCTCCTTCAATATATCCTTATTTCAATTGAGATAAACAAATATCATCGCCTTCACTGTTATTGGAATCTTCTCTTTAAGGAAAATTCACACATCTATTTTGTGTTGAGTCACTTGCTATCAGTTGCTGGTATATTGACATGACTTGGATAAGTATCAACAATTGACTGCCTTGTGAATTAATAATATGGCAGTACTCTCACATACAAATAGATTGTTTGAAGAACGAACTTCGTAAAATGCCTGCATTCGCATAACCAAAAAAATCTTGAAACTATTTGTTAAAATAAATAAATCTATATCAAGGACTCCTTTTGCAACATAATCTGAATAGTATTCATGTATCTTTATATAGGAATTAAACTATATCTCGCTAGCATATTGTTATACTCATGGTTCTAGGAAGATACATACTGCATCAATTGCAATTGACACAAAAATAAATTATGTACGCCATGATTGCTTTAATCCACATAAGGATTTGCTAAATCTTTATTTAATGAATTTCTTGAGAACCTTAATATGCTTCAGAACAGATTAAATCCTTCAATGATTTTTATATACGCATATCAAATTTATCAGGTATTGCCAGATTAAAATCTGAAAGCATTTGTATCTACCACAAGGGAACATGTTTCCATATAATCAACGCCATGACATTTACATAAAATCTTGTGTCGCCCTACTGGCTTTATACTTTCAGGTTGGGACTATCAGTCCAAAACTTCATGTTTTCCAAGTGAAGTCAATCTTGATTGCGTATTTTTCATTGACCAATCATATATCTGTCCAAAGTCCATGACAGATTTGAGCTCAAGATCCTCGTCAATATTAATAATGTTGAGCGATATATTATATCAACAATATAATCGATGATCCTTTCCATCATCACACAATAAAGACATAACTTATCGAGATCCCATTATTTTCAGGTATCTGAGCCTCTTCCATATGGTCTTATAAAGTGTTATGTCATGGTGCTCTTACAGAGCACTTGCCTCCTTACTATGACCATCTTTATAATTTGCTCCCCTCCTTCTTCAAGGAGTTTTATCTTTGGAACTGATTAGTCTATTACGCTTCATGCATTTCATAGACTATGTCCATCATGGACTTTATTCTATTTGGAGCATTAGCAGCTGAAATATAACATTTAGCTTTGGGTCAGCAAATACGCCTGGCAATATTTTACAAATGAATTATCACTTGAACTTCAAGTTCACATTTTCTTGTACGAGGATCTAGGTACACTCATAATAATTCATTCCATGATTACTTTTCAGCTGCCAATTTTCTCCCCCTAATGCTGGGATCACAAACACATATCCCCAATTTTCTTTGGGACCCACCATTGTGCATTGTGCTGGAATAATTAAATCATATAGAAAATTCATATTTCTAGATGGAAATTATTTGGTTCCTGACCCTGAACCAATTGTGATAGGGAGAATTTATCATAACTTGGCTAGATGCGTATAAGTGTTGCTGTATATTAAATAATACATCTCATAACCAATGGTTTAGCTATAATTGGAGACATACAATTTCTACTAAACTAAATTGGATTTAAACCAGCATTGTTAAGATAAATTATCATAGTTTATATTTTGGAATTGTGCTCTAATAATTTGAGCAATCAACCTTGCAAAATTCCCCTGCAAGTTGGCACAAACGCACACGTGACCATACAATTGATGCATCTTTTAAAATCATATTATAGTAAACGGTCCACATGGTAGGTGACTGGACTCAAATATATATCACATTTTATTCGTTCCAGATTTTATGGGATTCAATCTCAATCTTAACTGGTATATCATGAGAATAAGGAACACAAGAGAATTCTTGAAGAACCTTCTATTTCTTCAGTATCTGCCAATGTGAATTCTCAATTAATTTTCGCATCATAATTGAACCAGGATGGCCAACCGGTTATCCAACTAATATTTGTTTCAGCAAACCTCTAGTTTACTTGTGGCATGTGATTCCATCATCATGCTTATACTTGTGTAGTACAAATAGAAGAAAAATCAGGTAATCTTTTATATTTACCAGGTATGATTATAGTAATATATTCAATCTTCCTTTCATT
Source organism: Nicotiana knightiana (assembly GCA_005239525.1). Taxonomy (NCBI): domain Eukaryota; kingdom Viridiplantae; phylum Streptophyta; class Magnoliopsida; order Solanales; family Solanaceae; genus Nicotiana; species Nicotiana knightiana. The sequence goes on along the minus strand of ML432158.1, from coordinate 27,569 downwards.
TATAGCCTCAAATAACCACTTTGGTTAATATGTTTGAAACTCAAAGAGTTTCTTTTGAGACTTACTATAATGTCATGAACAATTTCATTTATCCGGGTAGTAACAAATCAGTCTTCCGGAGCTCTTAATTGTTTTTGTACTACAAGATCTTTTGTCACACCATCCATATGGTGAATGTCTCCATTACAGAGAAAATCATTTTATAGTAATTTTCATGGTCAAAATCATCATAACCAAAATCATTTATTGCTTAACTTTATCTTTAATAACTTTTTATAAGACATGGAAAAATATTTTTGGCGTACCACATATACGTGACCAATGACATAGTCATGTAACCACATTGTAAAATTCATTATCTTTATTTCTATCAAATTTCCCAGTAGAGGCGAGTTATAGTATTTATCCAACCATGCATAAGCACATTCTTATGCATAATTTATATCACATGTATATTTTCACATTCACTTTCAGGAATGAGTCTACATTTGCCATGCTTGTCACAAGTCGCATCCTTTCAAAAAATGGACTATAATCGTCTGAGTGTGCCTCATATTTTCAGACCATATTGATACACAATTCTTTCACCTTTGAAGGATTATTTTGAGAACCCTTATTGTTCTCCTTTTTACATTTACCATAATGATGACTATATTATTTTCTTTTGGCACACTCACGTTCATTGGTCAACCACTTGTCTTCATTTAGACTTATTATGCACCGCTATCACATTCACTTCAAGAATGGAGCAAATCATGTGGGATAAGCTTCATGCCTTTTCATGAAATACACATTATTTATCCTTAGTCATCATTATATCATCGATATGGTGCATTGAGACTCAAACCTAATGCCTTACCCATATAAAGGCATGTTAGGCTATATTTAGTTGGGACATGAGACCAACTCTTATCATCATGGAGCATCAGGACTCGAACCCGATGTCTTACCCTCATGGTACGCTGGAACTTAAATCCACCATCTTACCCTTAACAAATATTATATTGGACCAAAAAGCTTAAGGACTCACCCTCAAACCTTTAAAAAAATATTAACACTTCGTGATTATATGCATAACAATAAGAACATATATAAAGATTATTGCTATACAAGATAAAGCTATATGCAACCGTTAGCTACGTTGAAATACAGAACAGGCTTCTCTGTCACTTCAATAATCCAAGATAAAATTAAAATTAACATAGCAAAACACATCACAAAATTCAATCTATTTCCCATACATTCACATGATATTCCTACATAGTCTTTCATGATATGAAACTTATAGTTAATCAATTTCATATTGAAATAAATAAATGGTTCCATAGAACTGTCAAATAAATAAGTGCATTAAAAGAAAAAACTTGTGAAAAGAAATTGCCATACACTGTATTTTTATTCTATGTCTACCAAATATGCATCTCATAAATTTTATGAAATAATGTATAATTAAATTTTTTATGGTTTTATAACCATATAATCAGAATTCCATTTCATAATAATACTGATTTAGTTAAGAAAAATTTATCTAATACAATCAGAATATAAGGCTCATGAGATCATACTTCCTATTTTCCATTCGAAAGCAGATGTGCTCTATATGTACCTTAGCAATTTTATTTATTTTTTAATCAAGGTAACCATCATTAGAATTATACATGATTATTCTTGATCAAACTATCTTATTTTCCCGAACAAATAAAACTAAATGGCCATGTAACACTAAATTACATCAAGTCTTAAATTTTCATAAATTAAACATGTAATTCATGGTATTATTGAAAAATAATACACCCTGGACAATAGAAGCAAACAAAATATTAATATGGCATACGTAATAATGCCCATGTTTCCATTGGTTCAACCAAATTGATTCTAGGTTGTTGACCATTCATATCTTCTATGTTGATAAAAGCTTCATGCTGATAACGTGTTAAGAAACTAAGCTCAAAGCAATAACATAAAATAAGAAAATAGATAAGATATATAGAGAGAAAGAGAGGAGAGATTCTTGTTTCTTCCATGTACAAGTGTATACAATATCACTTCTCATCCTCTATTTATAGTATTACATAGAGGTATACAAAAGAATGTCATAAACATGACATTAAACATTTGAGATCATGGAGGGAGATTATGGGGTTGTTATGGAGGTATGAGAGTTACATTCATAATGGTAAGAAGTCGTGGGAGGTTAATGGAGATAATGGAAAAGAGTATTCGGTATTACTCTTTTATGAGTTATGGACATCCACTATTAGATAATTATTTATAACATTCACAAATTAAATAAAAATTGAAAATTAATAATTTACTGATTTTTCTTAGAATAAGAACACTTTATTTTTCAGACACCATTATGTTTAATTGAATGTGTGATAATGCACGGGAAAATATATTATTCACATCACTTAACGATGATACAATAGGCCCTATATATATATATATATATAATACATGTCATACTCCTAATACATATGTGATTAGGGTTATTTACTACTATTTAACTACCAAACTAACACTCCCCCTCAAGCTGGTGGATATAAATCATATGTACCGAGCTTGTTACATATATAACTAACACGAAGACCAGTGAGGGACTTGTTGAAAATATCAACAAGTTGATCATTCAACTTCACAAATTTTGTAGCAGTATCTTCTAAGAGTATCTTTTCTCTAATGAAGTGACAATCAATTTTAATGTGTTTAGTCCTCTCATGGAACACCAGATTTGATGCAATATGAAGGGCAACTTGATTATCGCACACAAGTTCCATCTGGCTGATGTCACCAAATTTCAAATCCTTGAGCAATTGTTTGATCCAAATTAGCTCACATGTTGCCATAGCCATTGCTCTATATTCTGCTTCTGCACTAGATCGAGCAACTATATTTTGTTTCTTGCTCTTCCAAGACACCAAATTGCCTCCTATGAAAATACAATATCCAGACGTAGAACGTCTATCAGAAGGTGATCCTGCCCAATCAGCATCTGAGTAACCAACGATATGCTCATTACCTCGATCCTCAAACAATAACCCTTTGCCTGGAGCCGATTTTATATACCGAAGAATGCGGACAACTGCATCCCAGTGGCTATTACAGGGAGAATCCATAAACTGACTTACAACACTCACAGGAAAGGAAATGTCAGGTCTAGTCACTGTGAGATAATTTAATTTACCAACCAGCCGCATATATCTTGCAGGATCACTAAGCGGCTTCCCTTGTCCTGGCAGAAGTTTAGAATTCGGATCCATCGAAGTGTCAATCGGTCTACAACCTGTCATTCCTGTCTCCTCAAGAATGTCTAAGGCATACTTCCGTTGTGATATCACAATACCTGAGCTAGACTGAGCGACCTCAATACCTAGAAAATACTTTAGTTTTCCTAGATCCTTAGTCTGAAAGTGTTGAGAGAGATGTTGCTTCAATTTAGTAATACTATCATGATCATTTCCGATAATAACAATATCATCAACATAGACCACCAGATAAATACAGAGACTCGAAGCAGAGTGCCGATAAAACACAGAATGATCAGCTTCACTCCGAATCATGCCAAACTCCTGGATAACTGTGCTGAACTTACCAAACCAGGCTCGAGGAGACTGCTTTAGACCATAAAGTGATCGGCTCAAGCGACATACAAGGCCACGAGACTCCCCCTGAGGAACAAACCAGGGTGGTTGCTCCATATAAACTTCATCCTCAAGGTCACCGTGCAAAAAGGCATTCTTAATGTCTAGCTGATAGAGAGGCCAATGGCGAACAGCAGCCATGGATAGAAAAAGACGAACCGATGCTACCTTAGCCACGGGAGAGAAGGTATCACTGTAATCGAGCCCAAATATCTGATTATATCCCTTGTCAACAAGACGGGCCTTAAGTCGATCAATCTTTCCATTCAGACCAACTTTGACTGCATACACCCAATGACAACCAACAGTAGATTTACTTGAAGGAAGAGGAACGAGCTCCCAAGTACCACTCGTATGTAAAGCAGACATCTCGTCAGTCATAGCCTGTCACCATCCTGGATGAGACAATGCTTCACCTGTAGACTTAGAGATGGAAACAGAGGACAAAGAAGATAAGCATAATAGGGATATGACAGACGATGATAACTTAAACCGACATAATGGGGATTAGGATTAAGTGTGGTTCGTATACCTTTCCGAAGTGCAATCAGTGTACTAGGAAGAGACAAGTCCGCAGTAGGAGCAGGTTCAGGTGCAGGATGTGAATCAGCTGGGCCTGATGCTGGGTGCGGACGACGATGATAAGTCAAGAGTGGTGTTCCTGTGGCTGGGGATCTAGGAGGATCCATACTAGACTCCCCAACAGTTGGAATGGGTAAGCCNGAAAGGTTTGGACTCAAAAAATGTGACGTCTGCTGACATAAGGTACTTACGAAGATCAGGTGAGTAACAACGATATCCCTTCTGAACACGAGAATAACCAAGGAAGACACACTTGAGAGAACGAGGAGCTAACTTATCTTTCCTAGAGGCTAAGTTATGAACGAAACAAGTGCTCCCAAAAACACGAGGGGGAAGAGAGTATAAGGGTTACTGGGGAAACAATACTGAATACAGGATCTTATTCTGGATGGGAGATGAGGGCATCCGATTAACCAAATAACAAGTTGTGAGAACTGCATCGCCCAAAAAATGCAGCGGAACATGAGATTCAATGAGACGTGTGCGAGCAGTCTCAATGATGTGCCTATTCTTTCTCTCTACAACCCCATTTTGCTGAGGGGTATAAGGACAAGAGGTCTGACGAATAATTCCTTGAGAAGTCATAAATTGCTGAAATTGAGAGGATAGATATTCTAAGGCATTATCATTGCGAAAAGTGCGAATAGAAACACCAAATTGATTTTTGATTTCAGCACAAAAATTCTGGAATATAGAAAACAACTCAGAACGATCTTTCATTAAGAAAATCCAAGTACATCTTGAATGATCATCAATGAAACTAACAAAATAACGAAATCCCAAGGTTGAACTGACTCTACTAGGACCCCATATATCAGAATGAATTAAAGAAAAAAACAGACTCTGCATGACTCTCAATACTACGAGGAAAGGAGGCTCGGGTATGTTTCCTGAGCTGACACGACTCACAATCTAATGTAGATAAACTAGACAAACTAGGCACCATTTTCTGAAGCTTGGATGTGCTAAACGTCTGTGAATTAGGTCTGGAGGATCTGTAACTAGACATGCCTTGGAGGAATTGAGCGATTAAGGTAGTAAAGGCCTTCTGATTCAAGTCCTGTTCCAATCGTCTGTCCCGTACTGCACTCCTGCATAATAAAAGAATCATAAATAAAATATATACCACAATGGAGGACATGAGTCAAACGACTAACAGATGCACGATTAAAAGGATAGCCAGGGACATAAAGAACAGAATCTAGAGTGACAGAGGGTAGGGGATTCGCTTGTCCAACTCCTTTTGCTTTAGTTTGAGACCCATTGGCTAAAGTAACAGTGGGAAGAGACTGTGAATATGCAATATTTGACAAAAGTGATTTATTACCAGAGATATGATCAGAAGCGGCTGAGCCCACAACCCATTGTCCAAGAGTAATAGACTGGGAAACACAATCAAAAGAATTACCATCAACAGAAGTATCAGTCTGAGCAACAGAGGCTATTTGTGGAGATGTCTGCTTACTTGCTCGATACTGAAGGAACTCATTATACTCCTCTTGAGATAAGAAAATGCCTAGTTACTTGTAGTCTCGGTCTGAGCAACATAAGCATTTTGGGTGGATGACCATGTAAAGAATAACACACGTCACGAATGTGTCCAAGTTTATGACAATAAGAGCATTTGGGTCTAGATTTTCCAAAACGACCTCCTCCTCATCTATTCTCCATAGTTGGAGATGCCCGATTGTCCACTGACTGGGATGTGAGAACAGAAGAGTCAAGTGTCTGTGATGAGAACACTGGGTGATTTGGTGCTGCAGCAAGGCGAAGTAATCGAGAGAATAGTTCATTAACTGTGGGTGTTGATACCCAATTTTTCCTCAAATTAGCTTTAATTTGCATATATACCTTCAAAATCAGACTTTCATAGCAATTGATATTTTTCTATAATTTTTCCATATTTTATTAATTAATTTTTTAATTTATCTAGTATTTTATTTCTAATAATCAATCATAAAATGCATTACAAACAATTTCAAAACATTTCTTAGCTTAATATATCATTTTTTATCCTATTATGATTTAATTATTTCCCCAAATTAGCCAAATTGGCATTATCTGGCCATAATTGCAATGACTTTGGAATTATAGCCTAATTATATATTTTATGCTATTTTTACCAAAAAATCAGTCATTTATATTTTTAAATACTAGTTAATCACCTTAATTTCACCTATTTAGCCTTAATTTCATTTTTTATAATTATTATCTATTTTTATTAGTTATTTATCTATCTTTAAACGGGTATTTAACAATAACCACTTTTAATTCAATCATTCTACCCGGACCCCAACACAATTAATTGGCTCAAAACATTAGGCCAGTCTCTAAAGACACCCGACCCAATTCCCCCATTCAATCTGAGCCGTTGATTATTTCAAATCAACGGCCCAGATCAACCCTTACCTAATTTAATCCTAAATGACTACCCCTCATTCTCATTTTCCCACGTTCCATTTCTCTCACATTCTCTCTGGTTCTCTCTAGGTTCTCTCTAGAACCTTCTACCTTCCCCTCCCTCCAATTGACTTTGTCCATCTTCTCCGGCCATCTCTCTCGCGGGAAGCCATGACCTCTCACCATCTCCTAGCCTATGTATCACCCCACGCCAGCTTGACACTGTCCTGAGGTCCTCAAGTGAACCTCGAGTGGTTTAACTCCCACCTATGGCCTTTCATGCCGTTTTCCGGCCATCTCCGGCCATTCGAGTAAGATCTATTACTTTCTGGCTAAAATCGGTAACTCTTTGGGGGGGTTTCCTTATCCTTCTGGGTTCTCTTTGAAACCCTAACTCTTATAACTCTCCGATTCTTTTAGATATGTCATAGATCTGTGTATATTACGAGGTTTTTATATGTTTCCTTAAAAAAAACCTTACTGTTTGCAAACGTTTCTTCATCTCAAAATTAAGGTTTCATAACCCCTTTTTCAAAACAATTTTCTTCTGCTTTTTAGTATCATTCTATGATTCTTACTATGTTTTAACGATTTATTTAAATTTTTCCTTTCGTTTGACTTATTATGATGAAAACCCTAGGTTTCTTAGATTCTGAGTCTCTCTTTGACTGATATGTTCGTTTAATATGTATGAACTCTTGTTTCTCGTGAACGTTTTAAGTTTCCTATGATTTTACCCTATTTTTCTCATTAGGGTTCTTGATTTTGGCTTGTTCTGCTTATACTATGGTTGTTATGTTTAATCCCTGTAGTTGTTACTATTTTTGTTTAGCTGAATCTCTAATCCTATGTGATTTCTTGCTACTATAATCATTAGGGTTTCCGGCTCTTTGATTCTCCCTGTTATATCATGTTCGTTTGTTAATTTCTTTAATCATTTACTGTGTGCTAGTATTGAATCCCTGATTCTATGTGATTTTACTTGAATCTCTGATTTTTCTTTCCTCTTGTGTGTTTATTTCGTGTACTCACAGGAATCAGTACTACTCCTGTTTAAACCCCTAATTTCCTGTAATTGATACCTCTCATTGATCTTTTGTGATGCTTTTCTTACTGATTTAAAACCTTTAAATTATTTCCTTGCCTTATTTTGGTCAACTATGCTGTCACACGGATTCTTATATTATTATCTTAATTAATGTCTTCTGAAACTAGTTTCAATTGTCTAGTTGATTTGGTTTTAAATTATTTCCTTATATGTCATGTGCATAAGAACTTTCCTTAATTGTGTTTACCTATTCTGACCGTTTGAGATTTGACCCCTTAATTAAGGGAGTACTGGTACTGATTTTTACAACTAATTGATTCCTTGAGTTCCACAATTACTGGACAGTCTAATTATTTCCTTATTTTTCACCTAGTTTCAAACAATATATACTTTATTCATGCATTGACGAACACACACACACAGACACACGCATACTCATTGCTCTCTCTCTCTCTTACTTTCCTACACACTCTCTCTTATTGACTACTGGCTACTCAGTCGGCTGAAAGCCAAGACTGAGTAACTTATTACTGTTCTACTGCTCTACTTGCTCTATTGCTCTCTTTCTTTGCTCACTACTGTCCTATTGCTCTGCTTCTCTGCACACTACTGTTCTATTCTCTCAATCTTGGCTGGTATGTCTTCTATTTGATTTACAGCATCCAAAACAACATGTTTATGTTCGTATTGCACTTTCTCTTATTCCTTTTGTGCTTCTACTTGTGGTTCTATTGTTTACCCTGTAACTAGCATATCTATTCTGTCTATGTGATTTCCCTTCCCCTTATTTCAGCATGTATACTGCTCCTCCTATTTGTTTGTTACAATTCTGCCTTACTCCCTAGCCCCAGTACATTGTCAGTGTAACGACCCGATCGGTCATTTTGAGCTCTAGCGCATCGTTCACTGGTTTGAGGCCGTGAGCAGCTTCGCTTTAGGTATTATGACCCGAGGGCGTGGTCGGAATTGAATTTCAGGAAGTTTAGAATCTATTTGGAAATAAAATTCTCATTTCAGAAGCCTTAAGTTAGAGAAATCAACTAAGATGCGAATTTTGAGTAAACTATCCCTAAATCAGGATTTGAATGTTCCGGCAAGATCGTATGATTATTTCGGACTTAGGTGTATGTCCGGGTCGGGTTTTGGATAACCCGAGAGCGTTTCGGCGTATATTATGGAAGTTAGCATTTTAGAAGAATTTCATAAATTTGGGCTTGAAGTGTATTTCAGTGTTTTTGATGTCCGTTTGGGATTTCGAGTTTGGGAATAGCTTCGTATGATTATTCTGGAGTTGGGATCGCGATCGTAAGTGAATTTGGATGTCCATAGGCCATTTTGAAATCATTTGGCTAAACATAGAAATTTGAAGGTTTTTGAAAATCCGACCGGAGGTGGAAGTTTTGATATCGAGGTCAGAATGTGATTTCGAAAGTTGGAGCAGGTTCGTAATGTCTAATATGACTTCTGCGCAAATTTTGAGGTCAATCGGACGTGATTTGATAGGTTTCGACATCGGATGTAGAAGTTGGAAATTTCTAAGTTCATAAAGTTGGGATTTGGGTGCGATTTGTGGTTTCGATGTTGTTTGATGTGATTTGAGGCCTCGGGCAAGTCCACATTATGTTTTGGAACAGGTTGGTATAATTCGACGCGGTCCCGGGGGCCTCGGGTGGATTCCGGGTGGTTAACGGATCAATATTTGAAGTTGAAGAAGGCTGGAATTGCTGTCATCTGGTGTGATCCGCACCTGCGAGGATTTAGCCGCAGGTGCGAGAGTGGGAAGGCTTAGCTGGGATCGCAGGTGCGATGGAATTTCCGCACCTGCGAAGCAGCAGGTGCGGATAATGGGGCGCAGGTGTGATTTTGGGATGGAGTTGAGGAAGCCGCAGGTGCAAAAGATTGGTCGCACCTGCGGGAGCGCAGGTGCAGAGGTAGGACCGCAGGTGCGGAAATCGTCCTGGGCAGAATGTCTTAAAACAAGGATTTGGGTTCATTTGTCTTCATTTCTTCATGGGCTTAGGCGATTTTGGGAGGCTTCAAAGAGAGGATTCCTTCATGCAATGTCAAGGTAAGTAACTCTTTCATGCCTCTAAGTTAAATACAAGATTATATGCATGGATTAGGCATGGAAATCGGTAGGAATTTGGGAAATGTTGAAGAAACCTATAAAATGGAAAGTTGGATTTTTAGCCATGAATTGAGCATGAATATTTGAGTAAATTGTATATTTGAGTTAGTAAGGCTATGGGTATAATATATCTTCGAGAAATTTCGGATTCCGGGCACGTGGGCCCGAGGGTATTTTGGTCATTTCACTAAGCGAGGTTGGGAAATTATATAATTTGGAATTGTTGCAAATATCAGAGTATAATTTCATTGGGTTGTCATTGTTTGGATAGTTTCGGGGCGTTGTGCGTCCGTTTGAAGTTATCGGAAGGGCTTGGAGGCCGGTTATGGAATCTCGGAGCGAGGTAAGTCTCCTTTCTAACTTTGTGAGGGAGAATTGTCCCCCTAGGTGAATTAATTAAGTACATGCTATTATCTTCGGGGGCTACGTACGCACGAGGTGGCGGGACTCCGTGCGTAGCTACCATTATGCCTTGTCTGGGTAGTCTAGGACCCACTAGCATGCCTTGTGTGTTGTACTTTGTAATCATGTCTGTAATTTTAAACTGCTAATATAATCGAAATCGTAATTGAATATCTAAAAGAAGACTAGGGTTCATCTTGTTAATCATCTAGAAAGAGAATTGATTCCTCTGTGCATATTTGTGTACCTAGTAGGGTTGTATTAGGGAATATCATTAAACTTGACAAATGAGTTTCAAACAAAGAATTAAAAGCTATATTTCATGTTCCTTTAAGAAGATTTTACCACTTTCCTGAGAAAAAAAACCCGTTTTCTTGATAAAACACGGATTTATTATGTGGATATGTGTAACTTTGGGTGCCTGAGTCGCATGTATGATTCGCGATCAGGATGACCCTGTATGTGTGTGTATTCATATGAGCACCTGAGTTGCAGGTATGATTCGCGAGCAGGATAGCCTTATTTTTTTAACTGCGTCGCATGATTGATTCGCGAGAGGGGCAGATAGATGCATCTATGGTTCGGGTCGTTCGACCCTCGGCAGTGCACAATTTATGTTTATGTTGGTTCGAGCCGTTCGACCCTCGGCATTGCTTGCGCATGATATTTACTGCGTAGTTGCTATGATTTTGCCTGATTACTGGACTGAAATATTAAGTTATCAATTGAAATGACAGAGATTTAAAGTTATTAAAAAGATTTTGGAAGAAGTTGTTACTTCCCGTCGATTTATTGTTATTTGATCAAATCACCCACGTTGATTAATTGCTATTAATATGACTATGTAAAGTGTTAAACGTGAAAGGAGTTGAAAATACTTATTCCTGATTTTAATATATTGCCTATGATAATCATGCTTAGTGTCATGCTTAAATATTCTAAATTGACCTTTAGCAAGTGTCTAATTTGACCTCTCGTCACTACCTCTCTGAGGTTAGGCGGGCGACTTACTGAGTATGCGTTATTTTTTGTACTCATGCTACACTTGGTGTGCATTTTATTGCACAAGTACTTTCATAGCAATGTGGAGGATTCGGAGACATAGGCGAGCTGCGTCATCTGGAGGTGATCCGCAATTGACAGAGTCTCCCTCGTACTGTATTATTTCATTGTAAATTTCCTTGTCCAGTTGTATTTCGGACATGCTTTGTAATGATTGTATAAATTCTTAGAAATTGCTCATGTACTTGTGACACCGGGTTCTGGGATATGTGTTGGGGTATATTTGTTAAAGTGTAATATTTAAACTATTGTTTTACTTAACAGATTTTATTTGGTTAATATGTAATAAAGTGCAAGGAAATGTTTTTCATAAATATTTTAAACCGAAAATTATTTCGATTAATTAATGATTGGCTTTCCTGACAATGATGTCCGGGGCCATCACAATCTTATGGATTTTGGGCCGTGACAACATGGTATCAGAGCGCTAGGTTCTTGTAGGTCTCACGAGTCATGAGCAAGTCTAGTAGAGTCTTGCGGATCGGTACAGAGACGTCTGTACTTATCTTCGAGAGGCTACATGGCTGTTAGGAGTACTTACCTTCTTGATTCCTCATCGTGCGATTCGATTCCCTTGAGTCTTATGCCTATGTTTATTCTTACTCAATATTACGCGTCGCGAAGCGCTTGCTATGAATCAGGAATTTGAGGAATTGAAATGGTGCTACAGATGTAATTCGAGATGTTTCCATGTGTAGTTGGTGGGGGGGGCACTGTTGTTATGGCCCTGCAGAAGAATAATATGTTGTTTCAGCTCAGTAGTTGTGTTTCTGGGGGCCTTAAGTCTATGCTCAGGTAGTGATGATGCTTGCAATTGGTTATCGTGTGATGTCGATATGATGATAGAATGCTTGCCCGTATGTTGGGGATGATGAATGGTTTGAAGGGAGGTCTTCTCAAAGTGTGATTTCGAGATTTCGGTATTCTAGTACCGGCAGAGGAAAGGCATTTGGGTTATAAATGGTCCGGTTGGGGTTGATAAAGTAGTAAGACTTGGTGTCTTCAAGTGAGATGGGATATGCACCTGTGACGTGTAGTCGTCGTCATTGATCGAATGGAATGTGTTAAGTTTGGCGGTGCTATGGTTTCTTCGATTGCATGGGGTCAGAGTATTGAGGAATGCGGTTGGCAGAGATCGTGAGGTGTGGTGGTTCAGTACCGGATAAGGGTTGATAATGAAGGCGACTAGAGAAAGATGATCTTCGGAGAGTGTGAAGTCGTGGTGATCTGCTGGTTTAAGAGCTACAGAGAATGATCCTGAAGTGAGTCTAGGCGGTGGTTCCATTTCTAGGAGGCCAGGTATAAGAAGCGGAAGTCGAGTAGTCGCAAAGTGGGGGAGCGACAGCATAGCTTGGAATTTGAAGATATTGTCGCGCATTTAATGGATGTCCATTAGGAGCGGATGGACTAGTAAAGTTGGTAAATGAAGCAGGGCGTAGGATGGGGTATTGAAGTCGCAGAGAGCGTGCTTTTCAGCGTCGTTGGAAGGTGTCCGCGGGTGATTTCCATAGGTGGGTTATCTTCTCACAGAGAGCGTGCTTTTTAGCGTCGTTGGAAGGTGTCCGCGGGTGATTTCCATAGGTGGGTTATCTTCTGTGAATAGGTTAGCGACGGCGGGGTTGGAAGGTCTCGGTGAGGAGTTCTAGTGGCTATTCGGTAGGAGGCAGAATGTGTGAATGATGCTAGAGAATTTGAGTATTTAGGGAGTTCTAGCAAGAGGATCTAGAAGAATTGGACGAATTGGTTGAGATAGATCGCGTTATCAAAGGAGAAAGGATCCCAACCAGGGTCTAGAGTGGTGCAAGGAGTAGCTTCAGGCTAAGTGGGGGAGTCCCACCATCTGCAGTTGGGTTGTAGGGTTGTCTTCGCATAGGGTCACGGATTGTCGGCGTGTTGGCAAGTTACTTCAGCTAAGGGAAATGAGTAAAATGGTGATTGTGCGTGAGATTTGATGAATGTGTGCAAAAGTTGGCCCTGTCGGGCCAGGGTTAGGCTTTGGAAGATTCAGAATTTTGCTTAAGGCATGGGCGAGTTGTAAGGATAGTGACTCGATCGCGTGGTTCCTTGGAAGGGGTGTTCATGTGCTAGGAGAGCCTTGGAGTTGATTGTATTCGGGACCAGTCAGAGTGGGTGACTCTCAACAGCGGTCCTAGTGAATTCAAAAGTTAAGGATGCGGCGTTTAAGGGTTTCAGGCATCAGTATGATCGAGAATCGAGCTTTTACAGAGTAATTTCTGGAAAAAAAAGAGGATGGTTGGAATGTTCTATGATATGTTTCAGCATGCAGGATAGTATTGGAGTAGTGAGAGAAATAAACTCCGGATTGTAGAAAGGTTATCAGGAGGGGATGAGACGGGTTGCGGGATTTAAGCAGCATAGTCTCGGGAATCAAGTTCACTCGGCATGAGTGAGGGTTGAGTTTCTATGAGTTGAAGGAAGTTGCTATTATTCCTGAAGCGAATAAAGATGATTAAAAGAAGATAGATTGATTAGCCATGGTTGAAATGGCACATTTTCAGCAGTGATCAGTTCCTTTGATGTGATTAAGCTACGTAGGTGGTTTGTTCCGGTGTGTGCTAGGCTTTTCGGCCACCGTAACGGATTTCATGTGGAAGCACTTGAGTGCTATGGCATGTCCGGTGTAGGCGGATCCCAGAAAGGTTATGGTGGTATAGACTACTACTTAAGGAATTGCATGTTGGGTGATTGTGGGAATTCACTCGTGTGTTGTGATGGTTCTCTTGAATTGAGTTGAGTAAAAGGTTTCTATGTTATGAAGTGTTCACCCTATTGGTGGTTCAGAAGTTATGGTGGAATTCTTGCGTTACCTCATATTGGCATGCTAGGTGCGGTAAGCAGTATGTAACTGGGAGTAAGAATCCAGATTTGCGGTTCGGTTTTAATAAGGATGTCATGAGCTCGGAAGAGAAAGAAAAAGATATTCGAAAGTTTATAGTAAGATGGTGTTATCTTCAGTGTCGCCTGAGATTGATATTCGGTGGAAGAGGCTCTGTACCCTGGTTATGGGTTCTTGATTTGTCTTACAGCGTAGTATGGCCAGTGATGGATGTGCAGACTTGTTACCTCGTGGAAGGTCATGGGAGCGTGACCGCTAAAATATTGTGTAAGTGTGACATGTAGTCACTTGATGGATTGAAGATTTGGACTGAGTATAAAGAAGTGCAATATTGTGTATTCGAAAAGTTATGCCTGAGAGGCGTTCAGTTCATTTGGTTGTGGATTGTGGGGTGTTGTCCCGGCTTTGATGGTTGTTCTTGCATATTATGAGAGAAAGTGGGTTAATATGGACCCAGGTAAAATCTATTAGCTTAGTTGGTGCGAGCAAGGTAGACTCGATGTTTGTGGATGGATTTAAATATGATTATGGGCTCCGTATGAGCCAGGCATGTTCATTTCAGTAGAGCGCTTTTTCATGGAAAATTATTAGAACAACGGATGTTGTTCAGTCTCCGTCGAATTCAAGTGTTATTATGATTGTGCCGTGTGAGTTGTGAAACAGCTTGATGATTTTTTGTGTTTTGAGGTCCCACGTAGTGATGATGTTATGTGAGAAGGATGGCTCTTGAGATCCAGAGTGTGTGTGTGTGTGTGTGTATATATATATATATATATATATATATATATATATATATATATAACGCACCCCAGATGTGCTTGAGTTATGTAGCCTACGTCTTTATCAGTCTCCCCAGGATGGTACTATGCACTTAGCGTGCTTATGATCGATATTCAGTAATTTGTGTAATAGTGAGCGATTCAACTCCGTGTATATTTCCTTATGTGAGTTTTATGATGGGATCGGGTGGCACGCCGCCACGAGTATGTTATTTAGATCGGGTTGCACGCCGCAACAGTGTGATGATGAGAAGGGTTAATATGTATTTATTTTTCTTGTGTTTTATTTCCTTTTTGAGAAAGGCTCATTTTAGTTGCGTGAGTTGAATAGTCCCTTCCTGAGTCATTTCTTATTTATCATGTTCGAGTCATGGCCTATTGGCAATGTGGTATCATGTGAGGCTGTTGGTCATGGTTGGGGTGATTTTTTGTCTGAGCAGTTCATACTGGGTGAGACAGGACTATCGGATCAGGGATCAGTGCGATAAGGTTTGTGAAGTGTATATTAAAGAACAAATACCATTATTCAGGTTCATAATAAAGTGATGATTTAGTCAAGATGAGGTATTCAATGATCTGTTAACTCTACAGTTGGGTATGAATTTCTGCACATTTTCTCCGTTGTGGTGGTATCGTCAGCATTATGGCAGGATGTCTATATATTTGTTATGAGGTGCATCAGGAGCACCAGATTCCTGAAATTTTGGTTGTTAAGGTTCAGGGAGTGTCATTGTGTTCAGATGATGTGTTATGTAATGCATGGTGCTAATTCAGCAAAGGTATGCCAGTCATGTTCTGGTATGTTGTGTGGTAGTCGATACAATATTTAAATGTTGGAACTAGGCCTGGTAGAGAAATTCTAGGTGTTTGAATGAATTCTGAGCTTATTATATGGATAAAAGAAGAAATCTTCAGATTTGATCAAGCTAATGTACTCAACTGGGTGGTGGTAGCACGGGCAGGTGCTCGAAAGGCTAAACAATGATTTCAGGTAACTCCAGAGCAGTTCTTAGCACGTTCGAGGATGAACGTCGGTTTAAGTGGGGGAGAATGTAACGACCCGACCGGTAGTTTTAAGCTCTAGTGCATCGTTCAACGGTTTGAGGCTGTGAGAAGCTTTGTTTCAGGTATTATGACCCGAGGGCGTGGTCGGAATTGAATTTCAGGAAGTTTAGAATCTATTTGGAAAGAAAATTCTCATATTCAGAAGTCTTAAGTTGGAGAAATCAACTAAGATTGGAATTTTGAGTAACGACCTCCGAATCAAGATTTGAAGGTTCCTGCAGGTTCGTATGATGATTTCGGACTTGGGTGTATGTCCGGGTCGGGTTTTGGATAACCCGGGAGTGTTTCGACGTATATTATGGAAGTTAGCATTTTAGAAGAATTTCATAAATTTGGGCTTGAAGTGCATTTCAGTATTGTTGATGTCCGTTTGGGATTCTGAGTCTGGGAACAGCTTCGTATGGTGATTTTGGAGTTGGCAGCGCGATCAGAAGTGAATTTGGATGTTCGGCGCCATCAAACTGATGTTCGGCGCCATCACGACCTTATGAATTTTGGGTCGTGACAGTCAGCATGTATTCATGATCCCCCTAGCTACTAAGTAACCCTGACCCCTTCCCTGAACTTAATGTGTGAACCTGTTTTGCATCCCTCAATCTAATGTTGTTAAGCTCCTGGCATGAACATTTTGTGATAGAATGTGTTGTGACTGTTTAAGTCCTGTCATACTTTCTCTGATGTCTACCAGTGTGAAAAATGTGCTTTCACATGTGAACAACTTGTCCCCAATTCCCCTTTCCCCTGCTTGTGTTTATGTTTGCTATTCTGATTCTGAGATTGTCCTACTCACCTTCTTTCAAACGGGTTTTCACCAAAGCAAACTCTTATGTCACTCTCCAAAACCATTTTCAAACTTTTTTTCAATTCCTCTTTTCTAAACTATATCAAGCACTCTCACATACTCTTAGAAGTCTAGGTTCTGCCCCCTTAATGTGTGACTGCTTAGGGACCCTTATGAGCTCCCTCTGAACGCTGACACATTAAGGCTGGCTCTTCCACACTGCACTTACTCTATCTTGGCTATGAAATCTGGGTTTGAGCACTGCCCGGGATCCCTTGAGGTCTTTAGGGAACTCTGACACACCCGGATTATGAAAAGGCTGTGAAACATTACTTGGCATTGAGGACATGGAGATCTGGGCCTATCATGTAGACTCCCTATAGTTAACTTCTTATTTTTCTTCTATTTCAGTTGTGTAATTCATATCCCATGGTCTGTAATAATTAATTGTAAACAACTCTGGGGTCGGATAGTGAAAATGGGTGGGTGATATGCATGCTATAGTATAATTAGGGGTAGAGACCATGTTTCCATGTTTAGTTTCTCTATGCGCAATAGCAGCCATGTTTAGGTACAACATGCCATGCATTAGATATCATGCTATTTAGAATATATATGTACTGTTTTCAGCATGTCATTATTCATTGCCCTCACTTAGAGATCCTGCCTATAGGACAAATAATTAAGTAAATTGCTATTATGTGATTCTGCTCATATAAACGTGTCCTGAAGCTTCATTTAGAAGTCATGTCCTAGAATAAATAATGGTAACAAAAACTGAAATCATGTCTCATCATGATATACACGTAGAGATCCTGTTCTAGGTAAACAACGATTAAAATCTGTCACCTAGTTATTCCTGAAACTGTGCATAATGTTGTGATTCTATGTGCATTTAGAGATCCTGTTTTAGCAACTGCATATGCATCATAACTGCTACACGCCTAGGCAAGTCTTAGATAATCAGCCATAAAGAAACAAAACCAGAACTTTCCTTTGTGATTAGTGTTCAACTGTCAGCATGTTTAAAACAGTAGGCAAACCTGATTAAGACTTCCTCTCTGAGTTATGCAATAAATATGTCTTTGTGTTATCACTCAGATACCATGCTTAGGATCTAACCCTGAATCTGGACCTTAACTGTGTATGAGTCATGCTGTTTGTGTACTATGTGTGGAGGTATACTTGAGCCCCTTAATTGCTTTCCACGTTCTTCCCTTATGTGCAGTCCTACCTGTTTTGTTATTTGTCGCCCTATAATTATTACCTTTAAAACCTGAGGGTCTGCCTAGCACCTCCCTTTAGGATAGGAGTCCTAATTTCCTCCGGGACTGATAGGAAGGGACGGGTAACAACATGCAATAGAGGTTGAGACCCACACTCGATTTAGTTACTTTCACGGGGTGGGAAAGGGTAGAATATGAATATGATGACCGGCGCGCTAATACCACGTGTAGCCCCTCTTTGAGGGGTGATTACCGGGTATTGCATTGATGTGATCTATATTATTATAAACCTAGGATACCCTTTATATGCTTAGATCGTATTCCTTTCAAAATCTCACCTTCTTTACTATTTTCAAACATCTGCATGCTTAAGACTTAAATCCCCTCTTATTTGAGCCTTTATTTGTTTGTTTGATAAACCGTACAAATTCACAAAAGCTTTTTGGCTGGGAACCACACTTGTGTATTCTTAGGGGTGCCTAACACCTTCCCCTTAGGATAATTTCAAGCCCTTATCCTATCTCTGGTTAACAACGTAGTTGTAAATGAACCTCTTTGGTGTCCTAACGCACCTTTAAAAATCGTTAGGTGGCGACTCTCAAAAAACACAAACCCCTTTCCCAAAAGGAAAGAGTTGTCTCAACCGAATGTCATAAACCCTATCTCCGCGAGGAAATAGGGGGCATGACAGCATGGCGACTCTGCTGGGGACTTTCAGGCTTTTACCATTTTTAAATTGCTTTGTGAATTTGTACCTCTTCCCATTTTTCTTATGTGCAATTACTTGTCTATTTCTTTAAGCATTTATTTTTCTTCAAAAGTAACTGACATGTTTTTCTGTTTCCTTCCTTTGTAACCACTTTTAAATTATAAGATGTTGTATGTATTGCTTTCATAACGTGCAAATACATGACTACATGTTTTACTATTTATTGCATAATCATGATTCAACATCATACTCCACTCGTGCCAAACAAAATACCATAGCAACGCTTGATGAGTGGTTGCGCTCTTCCTATATTATTACCCCCTAAATTCGGAAAGGTTTATTTGCGGTAAAACTAGTCGATCAGCGGTGCAGTCGATGGTTCTGTGCCTTTCCCCCTTGAGTTGTCCGCTCGAGAGTACCAGTTTAAAACCTCATATAAACTTTACTATGTTATGTTGTTTCATGCATCATGTTCAAACCTAGACAGACTAAAGTGTGGTCCGCACGATAGTTTTTTAAGATTGCCTTATCCAAAAGTCCACTGGGTTTCCCTAAATCCAAACAGACATCATCACGTTCTGTGCATTTATTTGGAGAACTAAATGCTTTATGCTAATTGTTGATGTTAAATAGTCGAGTCTGGTAGGGGTAAAGGCCTAACCTTGTTTGCCTTGCAAAAAAATGAGGTATGAAGTCCCCAGATTCGACATGGTCTCCAATATCCATCCAAGATTGCTAAGTTGGTGGGAAGAGTTGCATTCTAGTGACAAAACTCTCATCAGAAAATACTTGGGCAATCTACCATCTCTCCTAGAAATCCAGCCTAACAACATGATAATAGAGACTGCTACCCTGTTCTGGGATTGTGAAAGGTCCGTGTTCCGCTTTGGGGACATTGAAATGACACCTTTGCTGGAGGAAATAGGAGGACTGGCTGGCCTAGTATGGGAAACGAGGTTGCTAATGCCTGAGAACCACATATGCAAAGGTTTCCTCAAAATGATGTGTCTGAAGAAGAATGCAGAACTGGTATGCTTAAAGAAGTCATACATCCCTTTTGAATACTTGTATGAAAGGTACGGTCACAGCAAATCATACCGTACCTACCATGACGAGTTTGCCATCACATCCTTGGGACACATCCATCGTAGAGTATTCATCTTCATGTTTTGCTTTGTGGATCTGATTGTGTTTCCAATAAAGAAGGAGATAATCCACACTAGGTTGGCCATGGTAACCAAGACATTAATGGAAGGAATTGGTGGGCAAAACTTCAACATTGTGCCCATGATCATTGCAGACATATATCAAGCCTGGGAAAAGTGTCAACGAGGGGCAAGACACTTCGAAGGCTGCAATCTACTACTTCAACTTTGGCTCATGGAACATCTCCAAAAAGGCGAATACCGACAAGAAATTCATCGAAGAGTTTGGGATGACCACATCGCTTTCCACCATCCAAAGTGAATGAATTACATCCCCGACATGTTTGCTCATCCTAAGAACGCCAAAGGATGGGTCGAGCTATTTGATAATCTGACTGAAGAACAGGTTCAGTGGATGTTCGAGTGGTTTCCGACAAAGGAATTCATCGCATGTTCCATAGATGCACCGTTCCTAATACTAATTGGTCTAAGAGGAGCATACCCTTACGTCCCTCTTTGAGTTATGAGGAAAGCGGGTAGGAAGCAAGTCATACCCAAGGTCGACAAGATGATCCATCTTCGAGTTAACTTCTAAAATGATGATAGTCCTCACAAGTGCCAAGCCCAGCACATGTGGCACTACAAGATTGTAATGGAGAAGGACACCATCGAGCTAGACAGATATCATGCCAGTTGTAACTCTTTCTATCCTGGTTGGTTGGCAGAAAATTGGGGTGGTCTGAGGGAGCCAGGGTTCGTTCAAGGCCACAGGGTTATAGATGAAAAGGTCGAGGCACAAGTCAAATACAACCAGCTGCGCAAGAGGATCCGTGAGTGTGAGGATGAGCACCGCAAAATACATGGGTTTAGCAAGAAACTGATCGAGGAATGGAAAGATATGGCTATCAGCACCAACAAAATGTTAGGGTATTTGGAGCGAGGCATAGTGGAGCTGGAGGAAAAATTTCTCAAAAGGGTTGAAGACTGTCAAAAGGCTGAAGGGACCGAAGGAGGACATCTAGCCAGAGCATACCTGTTGCTGGGACTTCGCGAGTTAGGGAAAATGTACGAGGGAAGCAAGAATGCTGAGTCTGGGGAAGGTCCTTCTGGGACCAAGTAGATATGAATGTCTTCCTTTTACTTTATCAATGTAATAAGGCCAATGGCCATTAGTGACCTTTACTTCATATTTATTTAGTGTCATTTTGGGATTCGTCTATTTTCTTATCAATAAAATGAGGCATTTAGCATCTTAAGTTCTCCAAATCAATTTGTCGCTAGGCCTACCTCGGGCGCAAAAGAGGTCCCTAAATTAGGATGCGCTTTACATTCCCGCACTATGTGTTTAAATACCACAATACTTTTCATAATCCTCACTGACTTGGCTACCTTTTGTTTTTGTTTTCCTTTTTCTTTATTTATTTATTCCCCTCCCCAAAGGTTAGTTCATGCACTCTGGCATCATCATCCTATATTACAAGATCCAGAGGGCCCTCCACCCTCTCCTCCTCTTAGTCCTCCCAAAGGCAAGAACAAAGGCAAAAAGAAAATGGAAGATTCAGGCAACAGCAGAAATGAGAATGTGGTTGAACGGGTAGAGGCCACTGATGGCCAGGGTATTCGGATTCAGAATGAAACTGTGTCGCAGCTGGAACGGAAGTTGTCAAAGTTTCAAGAAGAGCTTGATCAAGTTCGGAATCTGACAAACTTTTCATTCTCCCTCAACGTCCTAGACGTCAACATCCATAATCCTACACCTCCTCAAAACATCCCAAAGCAGAAAAATCATCCCGCAACTCATTATCATAGCACCCCAACAAAGAACCAAACTCTTCCAGCACAATGCAATGCCTGCCACACTCCAAATAACACTCCACTGCTTATCCCAGAACCTCAGAACTCCACAAATGACCATTTCCACACTCATGCGCCAGGCCACCATAACAATCCCATCTACGTGGAGACCATGCCACACTCCACTCCCCCTATCACATACACACCTGAGTCTGACGAAAAGGACCTGCTTATCAAGAACTTGGTCGAGGAACTTAGGAAGCTGACCATCCAGGTTCAAGGCGTCGAGGGAATCAAGGGAGTCGAAGGGTTGAACTATGAAGACCTCTACATACAGCCTGATGTCGAACTGCCCCAGGGATACAAACCTTCTATGTTTGAAATGTTTGATGGTACAGGTGACCCAAGGGTCCATCTGAGAACTTATTGTGACAAGCTGGTTGGAGTAGGGAAGGATGAAAGAATCCGCATGAAGCTATTCATGAGAAGCTTGAAAGGAGATGCATTGTCTTGGACATCAGCCAAGATCCCAAGAAATGGTCGAATTGGGTGAGCATGGAATCTGACTTTATGGACAGATTGAGGTTCAACACAGAGAACGCACCAGACATGTTCTATATTCAAAATTTGAAGAAGAATCCCACAGAGACATTCCACGAGTACACTACTCGTTGGAGGTCCGAAGCTGCCAAGGTCAGGACCGCCTTAGAAGAGGAGCAGATGAATAAGTTTTTTGTCCGGGCCCAGGACCCGCAGTACTATGAACGGTTGATGATGATTGAGAACCACAAGTTCTTCGACATTATCAAATTAGGTGAACGGATTGAAGAAGGTATCAGGAGCGGTATGGTCACACATTTTGAAGCCTTGCAAGCTACAAACAAGGCTTTGCAGTCTGGTGGCGTGTCTAAGAAAAGAGACGCGGGAGCTCTGATGGTTGCACAAAGAACCATAATCCCCACTCAAATACCAAACTTACCAAACACCTCCACTCACATATTAGCCAACCCCAAATTACCATGCATCCTCACCCTCTTACCAAACTCCACCACCCACTTATCAATCACCTTCACCACCAACTTATCAATCACCTCCACCACCAATATATCAACCTGTTTTACCCAGATACTCACAACCCGCTCATGTCTACCACACTTACAATTCCTAACCGTCTCATTACCAATCACCCGCTATCCGTCAAAATTCCCTAGACCTCGTCCTAATTTTGATCGCAGACCTCCAAAATAGTATACCACCATTGCTGAACCCATTGACCAGCTGTATGAGAAGCTCAAAGCTGTTGGTTATGTAACCCCCATCCCTGCTGCAACTCATGAGAATCCTTATCAATGGGTCAACCCAAACAAGTCCTGTGCATACCACTCCGGCATGAAGGGGCACACCATCCATGAATGCCGCTCTTTGAAGGACAAGATACAATCCCTGATTGACAACAAGGTCATCGTGGAAAAGGAATCCGCTCCAAATGTCCGCAACAATCCTCTTCCAGACCATAAGGGTGGAGGCATCCACTTGATTGAAATAGAAGACGGCTGGGTCCCCGAGGGGTCAATCAGGTTGATCGTGGAAGGCGATGACCCAAAGAAGCCAGCGGTTACTCTCAACCCAATCATAGTCCAGATTCAGCGTCTGCAGATGCTGAGGTAGATATGTCCATGCCTCTTGAGTTTGAACCAGCATCACCTATAAAGACACCAGTATTGATTGAAGTTGAGTTCGTGTCTCCGGCAAATTCACCCGCACCATTTGAGGTTGCCACCTTACCACCCCAGACACATGTTCCATTCGAAGTGAGGGTATTTGCGCAAATCACGGTGGTGATATCGACCACGCCACCTTTCTATACAAATGTTTTACCATGGGACTATACAGCCGAGGCGAGAAGGAAAGGCAAAGTCAAGACTGAAGAAGTTGTTGCAGCGCAGGGTATGGCAAGAACTGGTAGAGTCTATACCCCTAAACATCTGGCTGAATCCAAAAGGGAAGGCTTCCAATCGGCCTCCCACTATCGAGACAGGTCTGGACGATCTTTGGAGAAAAGTACAGGCCAAGGAGTATTCGATCATCGACCAACTGAACAAAACGCCAGCGCAAATATCCATCATCTCTTTGCTACAGAATTCTGAGATGCACATGAATGCTTTATTGAAGGTGTTGAATGAAGCCTATGTGCCAAACAACATCACTAGTGGAGAAATGGCTAATATGGTAGGCCAAGTGTTGGAGAGTCACAAGATCACTTTCCATGAGGACGAGCTGCCTCCTGAAGGGTTGGGACATAAAAAAAACATTGCACATCATTGTGCAATGCGAAGAATATTTCATAACCATAATCCTGATCGAGGGGGATCCAGTCTTAACATCTGTCTGCTGATAACGCTCAAGAAATTGGTTAAAGGGATGCATGAGATAAAGGATGGAGTGATCAACATGAAAGCCTTCGATGGATATCAGAGGTCCACATTGGTGAGATCGGCCTATGCCTGCAAATGGGGCCAACCTGGTTCGAGGTAGACTTCCAAGTGATAGATGTGCCAGCGTCCTACAATCTGTTATTGGGACGACCCTGGATCCATGCTGCTGGGGCTGTAGCATCAATGCTACATCAGGAAGTGAAGTTCGAGTTGAACCACCAAGAGGTGATTATTCATGGTGACGGTAGCAACCCTATTTACAGTGGCCAGACTATTCCGGTGATTGAAGGAAGAAGGAATATGGGTGGAGAAACTTACCACCATATTGAACGGGTCAACACTGTCGACAAAGAAAAATAGTGGGATAGAAAGATCACAAGTATGATGAATTGGCGAGGGTACGAGCCAGGTAAAGGGCTCGGCAAGAACCTTCAGGGGATCTCCAAACCTATCAAACTCAAGAAGCACGACACCACTTTCAGTTTGGGATACGAATACACTTGGGAAGAATTCAAAATCTGTTCGCCACCATGGCGCGGTCCTTATTACCCTTTGGAGCAACAAATACCGCATATGGAGCAGAATTTCCAACAGGCCGACGTTATTTATGGATCAGACGAAGAATAAGCACTTGCAACAATGAGGAACTTGTTTATGGATGACAATGATATGGACTGCTGTGTTATTCTCGAGGAGGAAGAGGAGGAAGGCCATTCCATACAGGCTGTGAGCAGAGGGACGTACCTCAAGGATTGGACTGTCAGGACAACCAAAGCCCGACGAGCCTCGGGGTAGCAAGGCTAAAACGAGCGCTATTCATTGTTTTTCTTTACAAAATGATTTCCTTTTTCGCATTTTAATTCCTGCAATAAGATCTTCAATGTTCAAAACAATCATTAATTTATCAAAAGCATTTTTAAATTTTCTTATGAATCAATATTTATTGCTATCATTTTTTCTCTCATACTTTACCTATACAGCATTACTCTTACCTGTCTTGATGAACCAATGAATGTGACATGCAACGAGACAACGCAGTAAATGGACGTGGATTCAGAAGAAGATGACATACCTGACGAGATTATCAAAAAGTTGAGAATTTTGAGAACAGACCTAAGTCCAACCTGGACGAGACTGAAATCATCAACCTGGGAGATTCAGAAAACATCAAGGAAACATGAATCATCATTCATTTGTCGCCGCCAGAAAAGAAAGAATACGCAGAATTTCTAAAGGAGTATGAGGACATATTCGCCTGGTCGTACAACGACATGACTGGTCTAAGTACGTCTATTGTGGATCACAAATTGCCAACCAATCCAATGTGTCCACCGGTAAAACAAAAGCTCAGGAAGTTCAAACCCGACATGAGTTTGAAAATCAAAGAAGAAGTCACCAAGCAGATCAGCACCAAGGTTCTCAAGGTAGTTGAGTACCCAACATGGTTAGCCAACATTGTGCCAGTACCAAAGAAGGATGGGAAGATCAGAGTCTGTGTCAACTACCAGGATCTCAAACGGGCTAGTCCGAAAGATGACTTCCCTTTGCCAAATATACATATCCTGATTGACAATTGCGCCAAGCATGAACTACAATCATTCGTGGATTGCTTCGCTGGTTATCATCATATTTGGATGGATGAGGAAGATTCTAAGAAAACGACTTTCATTACACCGTGGGGAGTGTACTTCGAAGACTATCCAACAACTTCTTTCACAGCGGAGGAATCCTATATAGGAGGACTCTCGATTTGGGATTATTACGTTGTGTCGACGCAAAGGAAACATCCAAGCTGCTAGAGGAGATTCATGCTGGGACCTGTGGACCGCATATGAATGGTTTTGTTCTGGAAAAGAATATACTCCGAGCTGGTTACTTTTGGATGACTATGGAAACAGACTGTATCCAATATGTCCGAAATAACACCGTTGTCAGATTCACGCATATATGATAAAGATACCTCTAAACGAGCTCAACGCAACAAGCTCACCATGGCCGTTCGCCGCCTGGAACATGGACGTTATTGGACCAATCGAGCCTGCCACCTCCAACGGACATAGCTTCATTCTGGCAGCCATCGACTATTTCACCAAATGGGTCGAAGCAGCATCCTACAAAGAAGTGACTAAGAAAGTCATGGCAGACTTTGTCCGCGACCGTATTGTTTGTCGATTCAGGATTCCTGAGTCAATCATCACCGACAATGGTTCCAATCTCAACAGTGACTTGATGAAAGCTATGTGCGAGGCTTTCAAGATCAAACACAAGAATTCCACAGCTTACAAACCTCAGATGAATGGAGTTGTAGGAGCCGCCAACAAAAACATCAAGAAGATACTAAGAAAGATGATAGAAAGGTACAAGTAGTGGCACGAAAAGTTATCATTTGCCTTATTGGGATATCGCACCACAGTTCGCACCTCAACAAGGGCAACTCCCTATATGCTAGTTTATGGTACTGAGGTTGTTATTCCTACCGAAGTTGAGATTCCATCTCTAAGAATTATACAAGAAGCTGAGCTCAGCGATACAGAATGGGTAAAGAGTCGTTATGAGAAACTAGCCCTCATGGACGGAAAGAGAATGAATGCAGTCTGTCATGGTCAACTCTATCAGAACAAAATGACCTGAGCCTTCAACAAGAGAGTCAAGCCTAGACAGTTCACACCGGAGCAGCTAGTGCTTAAGAAGATCTTTCCACATCAAGACGAAGCCAAAGGGAAATTCTCTCCCAACTGGAAGGGTCCGTACATGGTTCACCGGGTACTAACAGGAGGAGCACTTATACTCGCAGAAATGGACAAAAAAGTCTGGAAAAAGCCAATCAATTCAGATGCAGTCAAACGCTACTATGTGTAATCTTTATGCTTTCTCAATGATATAAATTGAACTACGCCTGACCTAATTCCCGTTTAAGAGTGGATACGTAGGCAGCCCTATGGGTTCGGTCACAATTCAATAAAAAATTTCATTTTTCCCCGCAATTGAAAACTGGGGCAAAATTTTGAAGAGGACCCTCAAAATTCTGAAGCAAGATCAGCAAATCGCCACACGAGCAACCGTTAGAAGCATTCATCCATCCAACTAGGGCAGAATTTTGAGGAGGACCCTCAAAATTCTGAAGCAAGATCAGCCAATCGCCGCATGAGCAATAGTCAGAGACATTCACCCATCAAACTGGGGAAGAATTTTGAGGAGGACCCTCAAAATTCTGAAGCAAGATCAGCCAATCGCCGCATGAGCAATAGTCAGAGACATTCACCCATCAAACTGGGGAAGAATTTTGAGGAGGACCCTCAAAATTCCGTAGCAGGAGAGGTTGAAATGTCCCGAGCCGTGTCACGGTCGTCGGTTCATCCCAAAATTATTTTTTTAATTATAGATTATGCTTTTACAAAATCATACATGTTTGTTTTTGAAACAGCTTTGTTTAGAAATGCTACCCTAATAATACAGACATTATCATTAGATCGAGCCCAGCAAGTCAAGAAAAGACAGCGGGGATACGAACTACC